>JAQQSK010000014.1:0-43411 GCA_028658325.1 Potorous gilbertii
TGGTTATTTGGATACTATTTCCCCATTAGTCTATGAGCTCCCTACAGGCAGACCTTTGCCCTTCTTTGTATTCCCAGTGCTTAACAGAATGCTCAGCACATAGTAGGTGTTTTTCACTTGACTACATTCATGACTGCCATGAAAATAAATATAGCTCATGTGTCCGGAGCTGTTGCAGAAGATGAAGTGATAAGGAAATTCTCCAAAGAACTTAAAAATACCTTCCTAATCAACATGTTTTAATATGCAATGACTTCAAAGCAAAGAAGGACATGGGGTAAAATAGACCCAAAAAGGGGTAGGAGAGAAGGAAAATAAATTTCACTGTTTGAATAAATCAATTAGGTGTTACCAAAGCCTCCAGCAGAACAGAAAAAAAATGAGCTTTCAATGCCCTGGCAAAATTATGAAGCTACTGATCACTGGTCTATGTGATGTCTGACCTTGAACCCAACCAATTCAAAGCTTACTGGTTCCAAAGACAGGGGAGCTAGAGTTTCAAATTGTTACTTAGGAACTCATTGGCAAAGGACCATTCAGGAGAGGATGTCAGCCTATCTGTAAGGAAATACAACATTTTTATAAAGCCACATTAACAGTATTCTTCCAATGTAACAGCAGTGGTATATTTATACTTCTACTGTAGTCCATCATTGTGGCACTGGTAGCTTCTCAACAGTACAATTTTTCTTGAGCCTCCAATAAATGGGATTTGGAGGTAGGTTCACTTGGTACTTTGAGTATCAAAAGTTAGCAAACTGAGATGAGACTCCTACAATTCTTAATATTCTCTCTAGAAATGAAACCAGAAAACAGAAAGGAAGTTGTAACTAAATGGAAAGACATCTCAAATTTTTTTCACTGAGAGGTAAATAAGGTTTTGGTCCAGGTAGTTTTTTTGTATATTCAAAGGCAACAAGAAACATAATTTCACGATACAGGAGGCTCTCATGTAGTCTTCTAGCCTTTAGCCTCTCTTACTTCTGTTATGTGTGTGTGTGTACATACACAATATAAATTGATTATATTCTAACAGACAGAAAATGACTGATTCCTTGCATGGGGATTACTTCTGACTTACTGTTCTTATTACATTCATATTATTAATTTGATAGGACAAAAATAAAAATAATGAGGAAAAAATTAAAATAAGAAGATAGAATATACAATTGAGAAACTCCAACATGACCAGATCACATCTTTGTAAGCATGGGTTGACTGAAATGTGCAGAAAATACAAGATCTCATGATACTTAACAATGAAAATTTGCTTAGGTCAAAGCACATCTTTAAAGGTTCCCCAACAACAAACTGCCTTCCATGTACACTTTAAAATCTTAGGATCCTAGATCTAGAGGGAACACTAGAGACCTCTTAGTGAAGTCCAATTACCTTATTTCATAGGTAAGGAAACCAAGACTCAAGGAGGATGAATGAATTGCTCCAAGTAACACAGACAATATTTCTTACTCAAGGGTCAACATTCTTTCCCTTGTACCACGCTACTTACCTCATAATTACATGAGTCTATAAAAATGTAAAGCAGAGATAACTTTTATTAACCACCTTCTGTTAATAGAACACACATTGCTCATAGATAGAGAAGTCCTCCAATACTCTTTTTTGTGGATGACATGGCACTGATTGCATCAATTCCCAAACATCAGGACATCTTCTAGCGAATTTTCTGGTGGTAACAAATATTCCATTATACAAAATATTCAGATTCCAGTGGCAATGCCATCTCCCAGGAAATTACATTGCCTTTTTTTATTCTTGCATTCAATGGGTATTTAATAAATGTTTTCCAATTGAAATTTTATTGAATGTAAATAAAATTCATATTCCATTAAGTGATTTTTATACATAATTTTTAAAAAATCTATCAGTTTTTACTTGGTTGCATACTACACCTCAACAAATACTGAAACTACTGTCAGAGACAAATTGCTGTAAAATCACAATCTTTGGAGGTCCTATTCCAAGAAAAAAAAGAAAAACAGCATCAAATCTTAGACAATACACTAAGAGTAAAAATCAAATGCTCTGTCAGTGAATAAGCAAGCTTCAGCAAAGAAACTTAGTTTCTTTTGCAATTCTACATGGTGACATTGCTCTGGGAACTTGTTGGTGGGTAGAATAATTAAGCAAGGGTCTTTATAAATAAAACTGATGATGTACACATAATATATACTTAAATCTTTGCTGAATTTAATATGGTTCCTTTAATAGTAGTTGTGTCTATCAATTGTTCTTTATTAGTTGTTAAAATGGTCTTAATATGAACTCAACCACATCAGTGTTTGTTTCTTTCAAATCTGTATAATCACACACTCTTTTTACATTTTAATTTTCAATTTCAAAATGTCTCAGATTATCGTGGTGAAAAACATGGTATGCCAAAGTGTAGTGAATGTTACATCAGGGAACCTGGGCTCAAATCCCTGTTCTGCCACTTACTGACCTTGGACAAATCAATTAATTAGCCTTTCTAAAACTTAGTTTCTTTATCCGTAAAATGAAGGAGCTGTACTCCATGAGTATTAAGGTTCCTGACAACTCTGTATTCAATTGACTGGAAGAAAGACTTTTGAAAATTTCTTTGAAAATTCTCTCAGCATCCTGGGGTTTCTGAACTTCACCAGATATGCAAGTGGAAAGAATGTGCCACTCCCAATCCCCAGTCTGCTAAAGGAAAAAGGAAAAAAGGAAGAAGGAAAAAGAAAAGATTTGACCATTACAAAAGGAGTTTCATAAGAATGAATTAATTATAATAGTAACTGACATTTACATTGCATTTTAAAGTTAGCTCTGTGCTTTACATGCCATTGCCCCTTTTATTTAAAGCAGTATGTCTGGATTCAGAATGTATCATTGAAACACAGAACTCTTACATTTTCATTTATTTCAAGCTACTTGCAATAAAGATGAGAAAGACTCATCTATGGAAGTTCAAATTCAGTCTTACTTTTCTGTGACACTGGACAAATCACTTAACCCTGGTGCAGAAGGTCCATGGAGACCTCCACCTGTAATGATTCTCTATGGAAGCCTCATGCTCTATCAACCTCAGTTTCCTCCTCTGTAAAATGGGGCAACAACGGCTACATTGTCCACCTCAGGGGGTTGTAGTGAGACTTCGCTGTTCATTGTTGTTCAGTCATGTCTGATGCTTTGTGACTCTATTTTGGGGTTTCCTTGGCAAAGATGCTGGAGTGGTTTGCCATGCCCATGGTCACCTAGATGGAAAAAGGACTCAACTTGGAGGGTCTCTTACGTGAAAATCCTTTGATCTTTTTACACCAGTCTGCCTCTATTGGATCAGGCAAATCATGTTGTTGTGTAACCAATAGATGGAACAAAACTGGGAGAGATAGATAACAGACAATATAATATAATTAGTACCCTAAAAGATCTAGACAGGCTAGAATATTGAATTAAAGCAAAAAAGAGGAAAATTTTAAAGGAAAAAATGTAACGTATTGCACATGGGAGCAAAAAATCAACTTTGCAAGCATAACTTGGGGAGGAATGGTCAGAGAGTCATTGTTGAGTACAAGCTCAGTATGAATCAATAAGTGTGATGTGAGGGTCAAAAAGACTAATTCAATTTTAGGTGGCATTAACAGAGAGACATAGACTCCAGGAATAGGGAGGTGAAGTCCCATTGGCCTGGTGTGCTATAGTGGGGATCCTTGTATTTATATAGGTAGAGCTAATGGTTGTAGGAGTAAATTTTGCTACCTTTGACACTGTTGACTTCCTTCTCCTTGTAAATCTCTCTAGGTTTTCTGGACACTAATCTCTCCTGATTTTCCTCCTACCTATGTGACTCTTCCTTTTCAGACTCCTTTGCTGGATCCTCTTCCAGCAAACCCTCAAACAATAGGATTCCATAGGGTTCTGTCCTGTGTCTCCCTCTCTTCTCTCTCTATACTATTTCACTTGGGGGTACCATCAGTTCCAGTGGAGTTAATTACCATCCCTATGTTGAAAATTCTTAAATATATCTATCCTACCATAACCTCTTTTCTGACCTCCAGTTTCACATTTCCAACTACCTTTCAGACATCTCAGACTGGATATTCCTGTAGATATCTTAAACTTAACATATCTAACTCATTACCTTTTCCCCTAAACCCTACTCTCCTAATTTCCCCTTTTCCATAATTTCTTGCCTAGAAGCCAACATCATTCTTCCAGTCCTTCAGGCTACAATCTAGAAGTCATTCTAAACTCTTTCCTATCTCTCTCTGCCCTCCCAAGATCTAATCTGCTGCAAGACTTATTGAGTTCACCTTTGCAGTATTGTTCAAATAATTCCTTTTCTTTCTTATGACATTGTCAACAAAGTGGTACACACTCTCTTCATCTTGTGCTTGGACAATGGCAGTAGCCTACTGATGGATCAATCCTCTTGCCCACCCCCCCATTCTGTCCCCCATTCAGTTGACAGTGATATTCCTAAAGAGCAGGTTTGGCCATGTCACCCCTTCCATTCATTAAAGTCCAATAGATTCTAGATCAAATACAAAATCTTCTACTTGGTATCCAAAACTCTTTATTACCTACTCCTCACACCTTTTTATTGCCCTTTGAGTATCTTATATCTTTAATTCTTCCAAGCCCACAGAGTTTTCCATGACTCTTAGCAACTCAATCAAAAAAATTTTTTTAATACTAGGGATAAAATAACTCAAAATTTGAGACTTTCATCCTAAAACATGAGATAGTATTGAACTATCTTTCTTCCTTTGCCACTACCTTGAACCCTGATAATTCATGCCCTTGTAACATGGTGTGATAGAAATAGTGCTGGCACAGAATAGATCTGGAAATAGGAAGAAAGGAAAGGTATGTGTAACAGGAAGAATTCCCGGC
The DNA here is from genome assembly GCA_028658325.1 of Potorous gilbertii. NCBI lineage: Eukaryota > Metazoa > Chordata > Mammalia > Diprotodontia > Potoroidae > Potorous > Potorous gilbertii. Next base: position 4,882 of record JAQQSK010000014.1, read on the forward strand.
ATACACAGGAGGGCCTGCTGTACAGGTTCTTAGATCTGCTTTTCTAAAAGGAAAGCACCTTTCGAGGGTGCCGCAATCACTTTAATCATTCACTTAGTTCAGGGGAAAAAGTCAGCACCCTGAACTTCAGAGAAAATACAAACAGAGAAATAAAGACCAACAGACAGGATTTCCAATTGTCTGACCCTAAGCAACACATACATCACAGATCTATAAACAGATCCAACTGTCTGACTATACATACATAGTTACCAGAGAGAGAAGCACCAACATTTGGGTTTTCAAAACCAGGGGGTTACTTAGCAACTAACCCAGAGTCCCATCTGGCAAAACAAACACTTCTAAAAAGTAAACCATAAAGTAAAACCTCACCTCAAAGTGTATGTAGATTTTTCAGAGGTAAGGGGGCATGCCCCCTCTGACCCAGTGCCTCAGTAGAAATTAACAAAAGGTGTGGTCCTTCAGTCCTTCCTACAAAACAAATCTCCCCTAATCAAACTTCCCTTAATAGGCAGGCCCATTAATGGGTGGGGAAGATCTTTAACATTTCATTATGGTCCTGTCTCAATAAGCCAAAGATATTAATTATATTGTGACTCAAAAATTATCCTCGATATACATTATATCACATAAAATGTAAGTATATTAAATAGCACATCAGTACCTTAGGTAACGAGCCTTATCTCAGGATGTTTGTATTGTTATAGAATTATATTAGAAGACCAAGAATCCTAGAAGGTTCTGGGAACGTTCTTAGAATATAATTATATCAACAATTTGTAGAAGTTGTTTTTTGTTGGGTACACATCTTTGTACTGGGAAAGAAATTATTTCTAAAACCCATATGCTTTCAAATACTCATTAAATCTCTCTTCCTCTTCCAAGAAAAATTATTTCTGTTCATTTTATCAAAGTTCAGACAGTTTAGAATTCTGTCGTGCGTTTACTTTAACAGAATCCTAAGATGGGTGTCTGGGAAAAGCAAGAGTCAATTGTACGCCCTAGCATATGAAGGAGGAACCCAATTTTATAACACTAGTTCTCAAGGCTCAAATACATTAAAAAAGAGCCCATCACTGCAAAATGAGAGCTCGGTACACTTTAAATGTTTTACTGGGGATCTAATAAAGTACCAAAAATGCACATTCATATTTCAAAAGCCAGAAACGTTTCCTTCTGTACTTTGCTGGATTTTCCCTGGTGTGACATATGTTTTTATGATTAAATTGAAAGTGAAAACATGGGAAAGAGACTAACTGCCCCAAGGAATTTCTCAGCATTCACAGAGAACACTTCTACCCTAAGTGACAAAGATGAAGAGGGATGTTTTTAGGTCCTAGGAACATGATACTAACTATGTTTTACCTGCCCCTCTCCCCAATCTTGGTCTTTATAAACTTGTCTTAAAGAGGAAATGAAGGATTAAAAAAGCTATGAATATAATGACCTCATCTGAATGTAAAAGGAAAAACAATGTCCTTCATCCTACCTACTTCTAAGTACAGCAATACTGGCTTTTCAGTCTCTATTTAGAATAAAAAGAAACTTAGAGTTGAAAGAAACCTTAAAGGACAGAAATCCAGTCCAACATTCTACCCATTTACCTTAGCTATCATCAGGTAGGAGAGCTGAACTTAGATATGTATGAAATATATCGCCAAGGAAGTCCAAGGTTACACTATGGCTTAGTCACTAAATCAGAAATAACAGCCAGGTGGTTGTTGCTGTTTTAAATCCCCAACTTAGTACTTTGTCATTTGCAGTAACTGTCCTTCCTCTCCCCCACTTTCCCAAAAGTGGGTAGATCCCATTGTTGGGAACTTAACTCTAAGACCTTGTGAATAACAAGATGACTAGGGTAAGATGACAGCCATCCAGGCACAGAATGCCATACCGGTTACCATGATGAAAAGCTAAGCTCTAAATGCTTTTGGAGGCAAGAATAGATTCCTATCAGTGTTTCATTTCTTTCTAGCACACACAAGGTATATACTTGAAAAATGATTATTTTCCTGAGGAAAAAAAAATCACATTTACAGAATTAATTTTACTCCATCAACTTCTTGATTCATTTTTGGCAACAATGAAAAAAATTAGCATCAACTGAATCATTCCAAGTTTTTAAATTATTTTCTTTTCAGTTTTAAATTCTCTCTCAAACACCTCCCTCTCCCCTATTCATTGAAAAGTAAGAAAAACAAAGCATGTTACAAATACATAGTCAAACAAAACAAATTCCTGCATTGGAAATGTGCTTCCATCTATACTCTGAGTCCTCTTTATCTAAAGGTGGATGGCTTATTTCAATATGAGTCTTCTGAAATGGGTTGGTTCCATTGTGTTGATCAGAGAATTATGTTAAATTCTTGAATGTAAGATCAACAGGTCCACATTGTGTTGATCAGAGAATTATGTTAAATTCTTGAATGTAAGATCAACAGGTAGCAATTTACAATTGTAGTTAGGTGATATGGTAGCGTGCTGGACTTTGCATCAAGAAGACCAGAGTTCAAATTCTGCCCAAATTGGTGATTGTCCTTCATTCTCGAAGAGGATAAAATGACATCACTATGTTAGAGTCAAGTTTTACTGTGTTGGACTGTGGCTGATTAGACCAGTATTAGCTTGGAATGCTCCACCACAGTCCAGGCACAAATAGTCCATGTGAACAACTGGGGTGGATTTTAAATTTTCACATCTCCCATTTCTTTGTAACTACTTCAATTCTGCTAGCATCTGCCCAAAGACACTTACTAGGTGTATGGCCCTAGGTAGGTCACTTGAATCTCTTTCTGTTTCAGTTTCCCCATCTGTAAAATGGGAGTATAATAGCACCTATTTTATAGTGTTTTTGTGAGGATCAAATGAGGAAAATGCTTTGAGAAACAAAAGGGTTATATAAATTATTTATTATACCTCTAAGTACATTGTTTTCTTTGAACTTGAAACTGGCTGTTTTAAGCATTTAGCATTTGTGAGCACCTGGCTCAGTTGACAACACAAGAAAATTCATATAAAAAATACAAGAGGAAGAGAAGGAGATAAACTGTTTATATTCATCTTAATTACTGGCAGTATTATAAATGAAATGGTTGGTTGCCTTGAGATGTCTGGGCTGGCATGGCGTCGCTGAAGCCATCACCAACCCGCAGGCTGATGCTTCACTTCTTGCTAACTCTTTAAATTTTATGCATCTTTGATGGAACCCCTTCCTGTTTAAAGAGAAACTGATCATTTTCCTTTAATCCTGTCTTGCTCTACTCTCAATTTAAAAAGAATGTCAGTTACAGTTTTGACAAAAGGCACTGTTTTCCCCTTCTCAGCCCCCTTGCCAAATCATTTTTTTTTTGCTGGTTTCTCAGTTCAGTTTTGTTGTGTGGGGCCCAATTGTAGCAAGACAAAAGCATATTCCATAAGGTACTACTACGTAATTGTACTTAACTAATCATTTTCCAGATCTCCTTGAGTCTACCTACACACAACTTTCACATCTACAAGACCTGAAGTCAGGAAGACCTGAGTTCAAATCCAACCTCAGATACTTTCTGATTGGGTCCTCCTGGGCGAGTTACTTATTAACCTCTTTCTGCCTCCTTCTACAGTTTATTCAACTTAAAATAGAAGTAATAATAGTATCTACCTCCTAGTGTTGAACTTTAATGTTGTACTGTTCTCACGAGTCACTTAGCTATCACCCCCACTAAGACCATCAACACTCCTTCCTTGGACAACTTCCAGTAGTATTTTAATTCTCCCTTCCTAAGTCTTTACACTCTCATAGCCTCTACTCACCAGGCAAAGTGATTTGTCGTTTTTTTTGTTCAGTAACCTCTACTGGCTCCCTTTGACCTTTAGGATCAAAAGTAAATTCCTGTTTAGCATTTGAAGGTCTTTACAACCTGGACTCAATCTACCTTTCCAATCTTATACATTACTTCCCTTCATGAAGTCTGTGGCTCAGCCAAATCGTCCTTCCTGTTGTCCTTCACATGGGACACTCTTTTTCCTCTCTCTGTGTCTTTTGCACAAGCTGCCCCCTAGCTCCATACTTGAAACACCAATCTACCTTGCCTTCATTTTGTACAATCCTAATATCCTTCAATGAGTTCCACCTTCTACATGGAATATTTCCTGATCCCTCCAAGTGTCTGTGCTTCTCCTTTCATTATCAAGTTATATTTTTATAGTCTATGTACATATGTACATACATATAGTTATCTTTGTGTATATAACATTCATGTGTATGTGTATGTGTACATATATATATATATATATATATATATATATATATATATATATTTATAGTTATATTTATAATGTCTTCACCAATAGAATGTAAACTCCTTCACGGCAGGGGTTTGTCTTTTGCCCCTCCAATCTCAGGACAGTGCCTGGAACACAGTAGGAATGCAGTGTTTGCTGCCCTATTGATTGAGAAGCATTTGTGGACTCATGCCTTACACTGGAGATGCCATGGCCATCCATAGGCTCTTCAGGTAAACCCAGTTGTAACTTAAGCAGTTCTTTGTTGCTGTTAACAGAACATACTAATTGAGGTCAATGCACAGCATATTTTTCTGGTTGCTTATGAAATTCACTGATGCATTCATCCATTCAATAAGTACCCAATTCTATAAAGGAATGTACTGGGCAATGGTTGGGTGTCAAAGATGGACAAGACATGGATTTTGTCCTCAAGGTGGGTGGTACGTGCATGTGTGTGTGTGTATGTGTGTGTATGTGTGTGTGTGTGTGAACACTTTATCGTACATATGAGAAAATGACCACTACTGACTTTCAGTGTCCTAAAGCAATTTAGCGTTTTTAGTTCAATGGATCCCCCGGTCACTAATTATTGAAGGAAAGAAAGGTGTATTAAGTACCTATTATATATCATTGCAAAAAGTCTGGGAACTCTGTGCTACTGTTATCCCTATTTTGCAGTTTAGGGAACTGATGTTCCATAAGGAAGGAAACAAGCACTTAGTAGGCACCTACTCTGTATTCTCACAACGCTGGCAGGTAGGTATTACTATTATGGAATTCATTTTGCAGTTGAAGAAACTGAGGCAGGCAGAGCTTAAGTAACTTGACCAGGATCATCCAATTAGAAGCTGAGGTTGAGGCTGGATTTGAATTCAGGTCTTCCTGACTCCAGGACTTGTGCTCTATACACTGTACCAACTAGCTGCCTCTACGGGAAGTAGAACTAGGGAAATGATATGGATGTCCTACACCAGAAGTGATCTTTGGAGGTTCTCCTTGAGCAAGAGTTGAGAAGAGAAGGGATTTAATCCAGTTTTACACTCCTTTCGACATTTATAAAAAACTATATTGTCCAGCCTTTTGGGAAATCTGTCATGCAATGTGCAGAATGCATGAAAACAGTCAGGTAAGGTAGGCTCCAAGAAGCTTGAAAGGGCATGACTAAGAGGAATCGCCTGTTCCTTCCTCCTCTATATTGGTTGTATGTGATCCAAACTCTTGACCTCCTCTGGAAGTCAGGTGGCATGCCTGCTCCTCTAAGTATCTGTCTAAATGTCAATTCCTATGCTGCCCTAAATTCAGGATAAGGATGACATTAAAGGTAGACCAGAGCAATGGCAGCATGTCGTGTAGATTCAGTCTGAGAGCAAACTACCCATCTGGTCTCCTACAACTGAGCTCAATCCCCAAGACCGCAAAAGAATGCAGAGTAATGGTCATCACAGCTGACAGGAAGTATCTATTCAATGCCCTCATTTTACAGATGGGGAGAGTGAGGCACAGAGAAACTAAGGGACCTATGTAGCTGTGGGCTAGTGCAGAGGTGGGACCAGAACCCAGATCTCTGGATTTCTAGTTCAATGCCCTTTCCACTTCATTGCTCCAGTACCTTTCTCTACCATCCTCACCACAGAAGGTCATTTTGCCCTTGACATCTCACACTGGAAAGTGCCCAGCCAGCCATGTTTTCCTTCTTCTCTGGGCTCCATTCCTTACTCTCTGGACTTTCTTCACTATGTTCCTATGAGGGTAACTTTTCTCTCCCTTCTCTCCTTTTACCTTCCTTTTATGTGCTGTCTTCCACTTCTTACAATATAAGCTCCTTGAGGGCAGGGGCTATCTTTTTTTTTCTGCTTGAATTTGTATTTCCAACACTTAGCACAGTGACCAGTGCTTAGAAAGTGCTCAATAAATGCTTGCTGACTTTCTGACTTTACAGTATTGATGACATTTTGCCTTCAAAAGTCCAAAACATGATACTGTCATATGGTAATATATAGCATGCTGTTTATCTGGAGTAGCAGTGACAACTCTAAGTATTACATCTGGAAACACTGTAGAGCTTTCACAAAGGAATATAAATACAAACATAATCCCCTTCCCCCACCCTCGTGTCACCTCAGTCTCAAGGGACAGAAAGGGGATTAGGTTCCTGGCGTAGCTCAGTTCCCATAGAGCACAGTGCCTGTTCCAAGCCCAAATTCTGCTCAGGCTCAAGTCCCACGCACCCTGGCATCTCAGGGTATCCATATCAGCCTAGCTACCCTACCCCCAGGCCTGACTTAAAGGCTGCCATGACTTAAACTCCAGTAAATGAGTATACAGCCCAAAAAATAGTAGAACACTTTTAAAAGTGGTGGTGTTGTTTTCAATGGTGTCTAACGCTTTGTGACTCCATTTGGGGGGTTTCTTGGCAAAGATACTGTAATGGTTTGCCATTTTCTTTTTCAGGTCTTTTTTACAGATGAGGAAACTAAATCAGACAGAGTTAGGGGACTTGGCCAGGGTCACACAGCGAGTAAGTGTCTCAGGTTAGATTTGACCTCAGGAAGATGACTTCCTGACTCCAGGCTTCTATGTTATCCACCATGCCACCTAGATGCCTCTTTTAAAGGTGAAGGCAATCAATCAAGACTACCCTCACCTACCCCCACCTACCTGGCAGGGGACACAGCGAGGATCCGTGTTAAACAAACTGGGTATGCTCAAAAGACTGGGTTACAGTTTACTAATAGATTACTATGTCATTCATTACATACCCTGAGGCTTCTGGTAGCCTCTGTGCTTTCCTTTCAGGTATTAATTACACAAGATGGTCCCCAAGGTTACTTCTGTGTCTTAGATTATATGATTCTGGGTAACTGAATTTAAAATTCAATTGACTCTTAAGGTACTTTACAACCTGGCCCCTTCCTACCTGTCCAGTTTTCTTACTCTTTATTTCATTCCATTATACTCTGTGATCCAGTGACCCTGACCTTCCCGTTCATCCTTTTACATACAACACCCTCAATCTGTATCTTTTCTTTTTTTCTTTTTCAGGTAACAAGTATGTATTCATTCCATTTCACCTCCCCTAATATTAAAAAAAGTAAAAAAACAAAACTCTTGTAACAAATATGTAGTCAACCAAAACAAACTCACACACTGTCCCCATACCTTGCTTACTTACCTCCTTGCTTGCCTGGCTTCATCTCATATTGTCGAACTTTCTGAAGGAGGCCTTTCTTAGTTCCTCTATTGTTAGTGCCCTCCCTCTTTCTAAATAGATAATTTTGAGGTTTGTTAAACACTTTGTATGTTATATCATTCAGTCCTTGTGTGTGTGAGTGTGTATGTCCTTCTTTGCCAAAGAAGACCATGCCATCAGAGAAATGATGACATGACTGGCAGTTGATTTTGTTTTCAGTGAGGGAGGGCTGGGCAGGTCACCAGCCTCACTTCTCCTCCAGAGCCATCTGAATCCAGTGAGCAGATATTCATCAGGATGACTAGAGATGACCCAGGTTGAGGCAATTGGGGTTAAGTGACTTCTCCAAGGTCACACAGCTTGTGAGTGTCAAGTGTCTGAGGTGAGATTTGAACTCAGGTCCTCCTGACTCCTGCACTGGTGCTCTATCCACTGCACCACCTAGCTGCCTTGTATTTTTACCTTTCCTAGTATATTGAGTTCATAGTGCCAAAAAATGCTTTGCTGACTGACTTACTGAAATCTAGTGTCCCAAATGTCAGTACTTTCCTACATAGCAGATAATTAATAACTATTTGCTGAATTAAATTGAATATGCAGGTTGAAAGTTGTAGTCTGGCTAGAGTAGCAAGGGATAAAGGAAAAGATGGGCTAGTAAGGAAAGGATCAGGAGGAGAATCACAAAATGACAGGACTTCAAACCCAATTTACTCATCTCTTCCTAAAAAATTCATGAATTCTTCTTCTTTGTACTTTAGCCTATAAAATTTCCCCTGTAATCTAAAAAGGAAGAAAGATTCGGCTTTTAATATTTATCTGTTCTATGTGGCAGGTGAAAGATGAAATGACTGAGAAAACAAAGGTTTGCAATTTATTAAGAAATGCATGCCAATTGCCTAACAAATCAGGACTAGGCCTTTTCCTCAGCTTAGGACTTGACCCCAAAACAGGCAGAGACAGACTTTTATGCTTTAAAAATATTAAGGCTAATTAATTAAAAGGAAACAATAACAACATTGGGTCATCTGATTTCTAATTGGAGGAAAGATGAGGAAGTTTACAAATTGGGAAGGAGAGAGCAAACAGGTACAATTCCCTGAATTCAGAAAAAGAGGTGTACTACTCTCCCCAAGACTCTGTAAATAACCAAAAAATGAGGAAACAATAACTGATCAGTACAGGACCAGTTTTCAGATAGGACATGTGGATTGCTTGAGATGTACAACTGTGAGAAAATCCCTTGCATCGATCTTTGAATCTGACTGAGTTTTGGGTCAGCATAACCTGACCCCTTAATTAAGGGTCTCTAAGCACCACTAAGAGGTGGTCCAGCTTCCCAGATACACAGGTCTAGGTTCAAACAATGCATTATGGTTTTCTTCCTATTCTCACAGCTGAATAAACCTTTCTCACAAGACAGAACTTAGACTAGACCCATAATTGAATAGAAAAGGAACTGAGCTAGCTCCAGAATTGAGTCACAAAGTGGAGTCAGTGTGGTTCACTCAACTACCACTACCACTTGCTGTGTTTATCTCCTCAGTTCTTTCATCTGCCATCTAAGAGACTGAGGCAATTTCAGATTCATGTTCCTATCATTGTGTATCTGTCTGATTAAATCATTTTTCTTTCTTTCATATCTTGTTATTTTAAAATGTACCTTTTTTGCATAAACTTAGTAAATATGGTCATATTACTATAAAAAGAATAACAGGAAAAAAAATAGGATTGAATAAGAAACCATGTTGATTACATTATTTTTCAATTGCCAGAATGGTTTTCAGAACCACCTCTAATTTTTTACATTTATTAAACATCTTTTTAAATTCTCATTTATTTATTTATTTTTAGCTTTCAACATTCATTTCCACAAGATTTTGAGTTCCAAATTTTCTCACTTTCTCTCCCCTCTGCCCACTGCAAGACAGTGTGCATTCTGATTACCCCTTCCCCCAATCTGCCCTCCCTTCTGTTATACTCCTCCCTTCTCTTATCCCCATCCTCTCTATTTTCTTGGAGGACAAGATAGATTTCTATACTGTATTGGCTGTATATCTTACTTCCTAGTTGCCTGTAAAAGCAATTGTTAAAATTCATTTTTAAAACTCTGAGTTTCAACTTCTCTCCCTTCCTCCCCCTCCACCCATCCCTACTGAGAAGACAAGAAATTTGATACATGTTACACATGTGTAGTTATGCAAAAGACTTCCATAAAAGTCTAACTATATATAAAGTCTAACTAAGATATAGAAGTAACCTAAGAGATCATCTTGTGTAATTAATTCCTGATCAGAAATCAAATATCAGAAGACTAACTATATTTCCCTCCATCCTATCCTGCCTCTGATTTATTCTATTTTCTCTTTTGACCCTATCCCCCCTCAAAAGTATTTACTGCTAATTATGACCTCCTCCCATTTGCCCTCCCTTCTATCATCCCCCTCCTCGCTTATCCCCTTCTCCCCTACTTTCCTGTAATGTAAGATAGAGTTTCATAGGAAATTGAGTATGCGTTACATTTTTTATTTTTAAAAAACATATTTGATTTTTCATTGATATCTCGATATTCCTGTTTTCTATCTTTGTAACATTTTAGGGATAGATTTTGCTTTTTCTTATGCCGCAGTTGAATGGTTATCTTGCACTGCTCCCATCTATTCTCTGGAATATATAATGACTCTCGGATAACTCTGAGCCAATCTGAGAGTCAAGCCTAATCCCAGGTGGCTGACCTGCCAGCATCTCCACTAAATAACATCGTTCGCTGAGGACCCAATCTCTGACTTAACTGTGTGATAGAACACAGAGAGCAGTGGAGCCCTAGGGACAGAGTCCTGTCCTAAGCTAGTCACCAAAGCTCTGAACCAGAACAGAGCCCCTAAAACTCACAATTAGGGAAGAAAGGCTCTGTCCCTCACTTCTACATGGAAGGTGATCTGGGGCTTCTGCTTGTCAGTCAATCACAATATAATGATAATGTGTTAGTTACATTTCAAAATAATGATAACCGCACTTATACAATGTTTTAAAGTTTGCAAAGCACTTTATCTCATCTGACCCTCGCAACAACCCTGTGAGGGCAGTGAGGATGTGCTTTCTTCTCTTTGTTGTTGCTCAAATACTTCAGTTGCATCCAACTCCTCATGCATCCATTTGGGGTTTTCTTGGCAGAGATACTAGAGGATTTGCCATTTCCTTCTCTAGCTCATTTTACATATGAGGAAACTGAGGCAAAGAGAGTTCAATTACTTGCCTAGCTAGTAAGTGTCTGAGGCCAGATTTGAACTCAGGAAGATGAGTCTTCTTGATTTCGGGCCCAGCACTCTATCCACTGCACCACCTAGATGCTTTTGTTATCCTTATTTTACAGACAAGGAAACAGAGGATGAGAAGGGCTTCAGTAACTTGCCTAAGATCACACAGCTAATGTGTCCGAGGCAGAATTCAAACTCAGATCAAGTCCAGCAACAGGTAGTAGATACTACAGATGTTAATAACAAACAAACAAACAAAAAACCGTGAGTACCCATCTGCTGACTCTTTTGTCTCCGTCCCATTGCAGGGGAGCCTTGGGATTAGCAATCCTAGGTTCAAATTCTGCTTCTGCTATGTACTTCCTATGTGACCTTGAGCACTTAACCTCTTTGTAGTCCAGTTTCCTCAATGGAAAGGAGGCTGAGAGAGGTGGTATCAATCAAGTCTTGACTGAGCAGCATGGTGGTGAGTTTAGAAGTAATGAGTTTATTCTGGGAGAGGCAGCTTATTCCTTGGAGTTGAAACCAGCAGGGGAGCAGATGGAAAGTGAAATGAACAGAAAGGATCATTGATGCCCTGGAGATTTATTCAGATAAGCCCAGATCGTCAGAAATGATTAATTTAGCCTATTTTAAGGTCTCACTAAATTGGCATAATATGAGTCGAACGGCTGAGTTGTTAGGAAGAATGCATTTTGTAAATCTCGGAGTTCTATACAGACATTAACCATCACCACCATCATTATCATCTTCATCAAGGATATAAAGTAAGTCAATGATTGCACTACTAAATTGTTGATTGCAACTGAGTGACATCAGAAATTTTGGTTATATTCTGCCTGGAAAACATTTTTTTCTTTTAAAAAATACATAGAATCTTAATGAGAAGGACTTCAGAGGTCATCTGGTCCAAACTACACCTCTTCAACCATTTGTGAAATTAACCTATAGCAGAGTTCACAATCACTATGACTCAGATGTGGGTTTGAGAATAGGGTGATGCCACACAGGATGTCAGGAGGCAAAGTGAGATTTTGTGTAGGAGCTCAGTCCTGGCTCCTAAATCTGTTTTAATGGGTTTTTCCTGGTTCATAATACTACTTTATTCTTTCCATGTGGCAGAGAAGAGAAAGACTAGATTCCCATCTTCCATTTATTGTTCCATACCATTCTTCTTATGCAGCCAGGAGCAGAAGAGGGCAAAGGGGACTTGGGAGGTCTTGGTAGACCATTGACTGCAGCCTGTGTGGGAAAAGTCAAGGAAGAGATTGGCCAAATTCTGGAGAATCAAGGTGATTACACAGAGATGTGGGTTAGCAGGACAAGATCAGATGTTATGGTGAGAACTGGACCAGAGGGGATGGATAGGATTGTCTACTAATCTCAAAAATCCTTAAAATGAGATCTCTAGTAGGAGGTGCCAAACCCCACCCTTGCCTTGTTTCTCCAAGTACTTGCTTAACTATCTTGGTGAATTCTAAACCAATAGTCCTGTCCCTGATTCTTCTGCCTATGATCTAGTCAGCCAGGGGAGAGGGCTGGAAAGTCAAGAGGGAGTCCATAGTTAGTTTGTAATTAATAACCTTACTGATTTTCAATAAATCATTAGGTCATAAAATACGTGATCTATGCTCTATGAATATGATTGAAAGTTTAGGGCCATAAAAGGGAATATTCTGTTCATGAGTAGGCATAGTGCCCTCTGGTGAAGAGCTGAGTGAGCTATTCAGTCATGGGGAAAGTTTCTGTCTGGGCACTGACCACTCCCTGACATAGTCACTAAATTCATGGATCCTGCCTACCAAATATTGATTATACTCCCTTCATACTTCATATAATTTATAACTTCATAATTATGCTAAATTTTTACTCATTATACAAGCATAATAATTAATGAGCTAATTGTTTGAAAGCTTGCAGAGAAAAAAGCTATGTGATTTTGGATATTGTTTTGATAACACCACCAACCATACAGTACCTTTTACAAACCAGTACCTCTGTGCACATCTGAAAGTTTATGAGATATACAAGGATTTTCTCATCCTGAAAAGTGACCTCCTTATTCTAGGTATTTTTACTGTGAATGAACCAAACTTGGGTCTTCTAATGTTCAACCAGAGATCAAAGGGAATAGGGAATTTGTGCTGATGGGAACATGACTGGTTCAGGGATAAAAGACATTACATTCAGACAATCCATTCTCTCTCATGCACACTTGGTTTTACTGTGGGTCATTTGTCCCCGCTCCTGATATAGAAATTTTTAAATGGGAGAAAATGTAGGCCCTTAGCATATTGGTAGAAAACAATGTTGACAAATACTTTTGTTTTGAATAGGGGTCTCTAGGTATAAATTATGGGTGTAGTTTGTTCTCATATTTTTGTTCAAAGACCTCATAAACACCTTCTTTAGCAACTCAGTCCAGTGGAACTGGCACCTGGAGATGACATGGAGTACATTTTTCTGATTTTTTCAAAGGAGAAAGTCAGAAAAAAGTTGTAAATTGCACTCCATGTTACTACCAGGGACTGATTTTTCCCCGTGGAATTTTCTGTTATACCAGTTTCGGTGGTGCATATCTATAATCTCTGATATTGAGGAGACTGAGACCAGAGGATCACTGGAGCTTGGAAGTTCCGAGATGCAGTGGGGTTAAAGCCAGTTAAGTGTCTGCACTGAGTCTGGTATCAATATCTTGAGTCTCCTGGAGCAAGGGGCCACCTACTTTCATGCCAGTTAGTAGTGGGATTGGGTCTGTGAGTGCCACCCTTCTCAGAATGTTTATATATTCACAAAATATAATGCATAGAATTACAAAAGAAACCAACTATATTGAAATAGTTATTAAAATATTTTTTAATAAACAAATTCACAGATATCAGATTAAAAAACTCATTCTAGACTTATGAGGAGAGCTGATATAAGTACTATAATTCCTACCTATATGCTGGGTAAAGAGGATATCCTAGTGTAAAATTTACCTTGAACCCATGTCTGATACTGGTGACACAGACCCAGAAGAGACAAGAAGGGCACATTATATATCTGACATTTGGTCATGCTTTTATGTGTTCCAGAGTCATGGGACCATTGTACAAATGACAGTTTCTAAAGTAGACATACTTCAGGGCTATGTTCTATCATGACAGGAACTCTAAAGTGCTCTGACCCCTGGGAGCCATGATGGATATCTAGTTTCCTAGGAAAGAGAATGATTGATGCTGTCTGCTAAGGATTGAAGAGAACTGCAGCTGGTGACATGATAAATATAGGATCCCTACAGAAAGGGACAAGAAATATGACATACAAGGCAGAGCTTCTGGAATCTAAGGACAGCCAAAGAAGAGACCTCGTTCTAAGCAGAGCAATGTAGCAAGAGGCATTAGCCAGTGTAGTGATGGTGATTCTGGGTGGGAAAATTCTCTAAGTGAATGGTACTACTACATTGGCTTCTGGGGAGGATAGTTGGTGGGTAATGTTACTTTCTATGGGTTCTCATATAAATAGTGTTCAACTCTACTTGTGTTTTTTGGTCTGTAAAAACCTAGGAACTAATTGATCATAAGGGAAATTGGTTGTTGTGGTTGACTTGTATCTGATTCTTCGTGATTTCCTTTTGGGGTTTCCTTGGCAAAGATAGTAGAGTGGTTTACCATTTTCTTCTCCAGTTCATTTTACACATTTGGAAACTGAGGTAAACAGTGTTAAATGTCTTGCTCAGGGTTATGTAATATGAAGATGAGTCTTCCTGATTCCAAGCTCAGTGCTCTATCCACTGTGCCACCCAGCCCCCACATGAAATAAGATAAGAAATTCTTAGATTACCTGAGGGGAATATTCAGAGTATGAGAAGCTTCCCAGTAGGGTCCCCAGACACTACTATTATTGTCAAATGAGAACTGACACAAGGGTTACTTTTGAATCCTTGATGTCATGCCATGGAATTCTACAGCAAGGTTTACATGTGGAATGCACTAAATTGTTTGGTTTCTCCTTTATGAATGAAAACTGGAAAGATAATAAAGGTAGAGGCACTCGTAATTACATTGACTGTGCTTGTCCATTGGGAGAACATTTGAACCACTTCAAGAAGTTCCACAACTGTATTGCTCTGATCTACTCTTCCTTACAGTTCTTCGATAATAGCTTTTATTAAACTGTAGCCATTGTCTTTTTATTTCTAGCTTTAGTAAATGACAGACTTCTTTTATCAAGTATTCTAGGGTTATATGGGAGGCTAGGGATTAAATGAGTGATACTATTTGTAATCGTGTAGCATTGTAGTATCAATTTTCATTAATGTTTATCTTTCCCATACTCAAAGTAATGCATGACCCAGAACTCCTTAGTCTTGGGCTCACAGAGACTGGATCCAATCTTGGGGGCTACCTATCTTCCTCTTCAACCACCACTTGCTGTGCTTCTATGACTTCTCCTTAAAGAGGGAAAAAGAGAAAAAGGAAAACTTCAAAGGCTGAGAGCGTCTAATGGCTCCCTTTTTATGGTTCAGTGCAAAATGGTGGTTCTTCCCACAAAGGTTTATTATCCCAAGAGCCTGAGCCAATCAATTCATTTTGGCCCCCATCAGTAATCCATCTGCCAAGGGTAGTCTCCAAACCAAATAATGAGGCTTAGGGGCAACCTCAGATCCTGGGGACTTCACTAGATATCTTTAAACTTCTCAACAAGGCACTTATTGATACTGTTGTCTATATCCTCCATGGAGCTATTCAAGAAAAAGTTTTAAACAAAGGTTTGCTACACCACAGGTTTATTGATATACTTCATCTTTTTCAAGTTTTCTCTCCTGATGCATGGCCAAAAGCTTTATTTCCTGATAGTGTTAGAAATAAAGATTCTAATTGCAGCTGACTTAAAGAGCAACAAAAAGACTTATATTTGGTTTTAGTAGCAAGCAGCATATTACCAATGCTGCCTTCTCCAGCAAAAAATGAGTACATATCTATATGTATATATGGATATTTTTATATGTACATGTGTATGCTATTGTGTTTGTCCTTCATCCTTGAAGAGGACCATGACAGCAGGGAATAATGATGTGACTTGCAGTTGACTTGGATTTCAGTGAGGGAGGGCTGATGTGTATGTATATAGCATATTATAATTATCTATAAGTATATGATATTTATTACATACATGTAGGCTAAAAGGTTATTAAGGGCAGGGATAGTTTTATTTTTCCTTTGTTTCCATCACTGGCATATAATAGGCACTTAATAAATGCTTGTTGATTGGTTGACTTATATGCATTCAAGAAGTGGCATGAAATATATCATCAAAGAATCATATGGAAAAGAAAATAAGCTGGTTATATGGCAAAGGATGTGAGATAACAGATGAGTAACTCAAGTGCTACAGAATAATAAATGACCAAGACAAATTTTCTATGGAAGATTCATTGAAGGGCTCCTACAAGGGTCATGTAGGATGGAAATGAATAACTAGGCTATAATTTGCACCAATGGATGGGGTACCTAAATTGGAAACATCACATATTCATAGAAGTATGGAAATTTAAAAAAATGAAATATGCCATAAAACCCTCCCACTAATGTCCATCAAATTAAGTCACAGGAAGGGATAAGTAAATAAGCATTAGAAATACCAAGAAGCAAAAAAATGAGAGCTAGATGGAATTGTTACAGCGTCAAAAATTAACACTAATATGCTTTGGATATGTAGGTAAAATAAGAATGAAAACTCCCACTCACTGTATTGTAACTCTTATATGTTACCCAATCATTTAATCCTGAAGGGCCAACTGAGGGTTGCTAAAATGAGGTCACTGATTAAAACATTAAAATATTCTTATGCCTTCTCACCTGGTTCCTGATTTTCATCCTAGAAGAAAGTAGAAGTTTTATATGCTAAAGTCTGCTTGAATTGTTGCAAAATTAGAAAAAAAGGGAAATTTTTAGGATAAATGAGGCATATGGAAAACAGCTGGCATGTGCACAACTGTGAGTTTAAAAAAAAGACACTTGTTTTGAACTTTTTTTAGGATAAATTATCTTGGCATGTGTGTGAATGTATGACAAAGCAAATCAAAGAAATCAATATCTAAACCAGATTTTTTTTTGTCCTCTTTCTGCCTCTGAATTATTTCTGCTTTGCCAAGATCAAAGCATTCCCTCAAAGATTCCAACCCAAAATATGACCTAGTTAAATGCTGATAAGCATTTGGACTAATGGTCCAAAAATATATGCATGAACTTGTATACACCCACACTTTCTCATCTTAGCATTATTAAGTAATTGTCTTTGTTGCATTTTATTTTTAATAATTTATAATTTAAAAATTTATATTTTTAATAAAGGGGCAGCTAGGTGGTGCCCTGGATAGAGCACCAGGGCAGGAGTCAGGAGGACCTGAGTTCAAATCTCACCTCAGACACTTGACACTCACTAGTTGTGTGACCTTGGGCAAGTCACTTAACCCCAATTCTTTCATCCTGGGTCATCTCCAGTCATTCTGATGAAAATCTGGTTACTGGATTCCAATAGCTCTAGAGGAGAACTGAGTCTGGAGACCTGCACAGCCCTCCTTCACTCAAAACAAAGCAAGTGCAAGTCATGTCATCATTTCTCTGATGGCATGGTCTTCTTTGGCAAAAAAGGACAAACACACATTTTTAATATGACTTCTGTTTTATTTTACTGTTATCAATTAACAAGCATTAATTTTATTTTACTGCCACTTCTCCCAATTGAAAAAAAAGAAAAGAAAAACTTTTTTAACATACTTAAATAGTCAAGCAAAACATTCTTACCATTACATGTATCTAAAAATGTATAGACAACTAAGTGTCCCAGTGAATAGAATTCTGGCCCTGAAATCAGGAGGACCTGAGTTCACAACTACTAACAATGTGATCCTGGGCAAGTCATTTAACACTCTTTGCCTCAGTTTCCTCATCTGTGAAATGAACTGAAGAAGGAAATGGCAAGTCTCTCCAGTAGCTTTGCCAAAAAAAAAAAAAAACAAACTCAGAAGAATTGGACGTGAGTGAAATGATTCAACAGCAATAAAAATGTATGTCTCATTTTATACTTTGAGTCTGGAGGAGGGTAGCTTGCTTCATTGCTGGATCTCTAGAGTCATGGTGGTTCTCAAGTTACTATGTCATCTGGAACATAATTGATTTTGATCTAGCCTTTTTAGTGGAACTCTAATGTTTCAAATGTGTTTCTTGTAAACAACATATTATCACATTCTGCTTTCTAGTTCATCCCACCATCCTCTTTCATTTTATATGTGAATTCACCCCATTCACATTTATTCACAGTTAGGATTGTCATCTACATATTTTCCTCCACCCTCTCCTCCTACACTTTTCATTTTCTTTGTTTCCTGCCCCTCTTTATAAAGAAGAAAGTAATGAGAGAGGATTTTGGTCAGTAACAGTGCCCCAGGTTTAGTATGATCTGCTTCCCTCCCCTGTCCCTCTTTTCTCTCACATAGAGCACAAGTTCCAATACTTTCTTTTCATTTAAACCCCTCTTCATGATCTGTCCTTTGTGGAATTTTTTTTTCCTTTTGCTTAGGACTCATCCCTCCCTTAACTTCTCCTCACTCTTATTCTCTCTCTCCCTTTTCCACTTTCCCTCCTCTTTCCCTGTTGAAATTTATTTCTTTCTCTGCATTCTTCCTTTATTTCATGAAGGAAGTTCAGATGAAAGTAAAGTTCAAGTGTTGTCCACTCCCCTCACCCTCTCCTTCTAGTTTATTATAACAGCAAGGACCCCAACATACACAGGGAGGCCTGCTATCACAGGTTCTTAGATCTGCTTTTCTAAAAGGAAAGCAACTTTTGAGGGACCAACAATCACTTTAATCAAGCATATATGTCATTCACTTAGTTCAGGGGAAAAAGCACTCTGAACTTCAGAGAAAATACAGAGAAATCAAAAGCAACAGACAGGGCTTCCAGTTGCCTGATAGTAAACAATACATACATCACAAATCAGCAGACAGATATCTGTCTGACTGTATATACATAGTTACCAGAGAGAGAAACACCAATGTTTGGGTTTTCAAAGCCAGGGGACTGCTTAGTGGCTTCGCAGTCTCATCTGGTACACAACCCTTCTTCGAAAAACCAAGCCTCAAAGTGAAACTTCACTACACTTTTCAGAGCCAGAATGTGTTGCAACCCTTAAGAATCAGTATCTCAATAACAAAAGATGTGGGCCTTCCCACAAATGTCCCCTAATCAAACTCCCCTAAATGGACAGGCTTATTAATGGATGGGAAAGATGTTTAATCTCTCTGATTAGCACTACTTGCTCATTCAGATTATATGAGAAAATTTTACCCACCCTTGCTCTTCCTGTCTCCTTATTCATTTTCCTTTCCCTTTATTTTTTTTTCTAAGATCATCAAAATATACCAAAACCACTCCAAGGCCCTCTCTCTTATTGACCTCCCTCTATGGCCAATCTCAGGGGACACATATATAATCTCGTCATATTAGAATGTAAATAGTTTATCCTTGTTTGGTTCCTTATGATTTCTCAGTCCTGTGTACTTTTTTATATTTCTTTTGATTCCTATGTTTATATTTCAAAATGTTTACACAGCTGTGTACTTTTTCATCAGAAATACTTGGAAGTTCTCTATTTCATTAAAGATCCTTACTTTTTTTTACTCCTATAAGGTTATGTTTGGTTTTTCTGAGCAATCTACTGTAACTTTTTCTTGGATTTACCCCCCAAAAATCCAATATGTTTTCTAGATCTTTGTAGAGGAGTTGTGTGGGAAATCATCTCTGTACTTCTGGTCACTGTGCCATCTTGGCTCCTCATCTCCATTTTAGAAGATCAGACCAAATCATTCCTCATTCAACTAACCTAATTCTTCCCTCAGAGATTCAGATCCCTAGCTTTGTTTCCCATAGATCCCTCTGGAATATACTAAATGAATTATCATCTGAAGCCCAAGGGAACTTGTTGTAATCTGAAGGGATTTACTGAGTCCAGGTCAACTAGAGGACTTCACTCAGGGCCTTTCATATCAAGTATGACCCCATAATAACTACCCCAAAGGTGTATAAATCCACCCTAATTTTTATTACCACCCCAAATGAAATGTGTCAAACTGCTCTTAAAAAAAAAAGATGACATTAAAAATCAGTGTCTTTCCCGCTGAATAAAAAGTTACTAAAATTTTTGGCATTTTAGTCATAAATGTTAAGACAAATAACTGATTCCAAGGAGATAGCAGATCCAATTACTGAGCATCCCTGTGAAAAACAAAACAAAACATCTTGACATCTACAGATACATAGCCAGAACCTAATCGGCTTATTCTTTATGCCCCAGATTCCCCTTGAGTTTAAAAGTTTTTCACGAATAGATTGAGAACAAAGGCATTGGATGACATTTCAGCATTTGAGGGAAAGGAAAGCATATAGAAAATATTATAACCATATATGACAGGAAATTTTTCCTGTCTGACAAATTCAGTAACCTAAGGCAGTATTGATTTCACAGACCACAGAGCCATAGTTAAAAATAGAGCTGTCCATCTGTCACAAATGCATTTCACAGGAAATCACAGAATCTCACCAGTGAAAGAGAACTCTGACTTCTTCTAGTCCAGCCCACATCTGAGCAAGAATTCTGTCTCTAACATCCCTTATATGTTACTGGTCTCTACCTAAAGACCTACAGAGATAAGGGTCTCCACCAGACTGATCTAAAGTACCCCATTCCACTTTTGGATTTCTAATTGTTTGGGGGATCCAATTATTCCAAAGCCTTTCCTTGAATCAAACTGAAATCTACCTCCTTAAGTTTCAAACACTAGTCTTAAGTCTGACGGCTTATGAGAACAAGCAAAATAAGACTACCCCCTCTTAAAAAATTCCCCAATTACACGTAAAAACAATTTTTAACATTCAGAGTTTCTTAAGTTTTGAATTCCAAATTCTATCCTTCCCTCCTTCCCCCCACCTTGAGATATAGCAAGTAATCTATTGAAGGTTATACATATTCAATCGTATAAAACATTTCCACATTAGTCATTTTGTAGAACTGAAAAGAAAAGGAAGAGTAAAATGGTATGTTTTGGTCTGTATTCAGAGACCATCAGTTTTTTCTCTGGAAGCAGATAGCATTTTAGACTACCCTGTCTTTAGAGGAAATTTGAACCCAGAACTTTCTAACTTTAGGTCCAGCACTCTATATCTCTTTCACCACACACTACCTCTTAAAACACAAGTAAAAAAAAACACCACCTCCAAAGGATAAGACAGTAGTCTTGGAGACCATCTTTATTCATCTTGATAAACATTTATTGATTGCTATAAAGAAATGCCCAAGTAGCAAAAGATTTGTGATACTTGAAGCTGGATTTCAGACCACTTTCCCCAATGAAAGTCTCATACATCAGCTATGCTGGGGTGGTGGTCCCCCTGTCTGTGGTACCACAAATGCCTGCCTGGCCTCCAGGTCTTTGCCATTCCCCATTGTTCTTCTGACTTACTCATGAACAAACAAGTAAACAAAAACCTTTCCCTTAGTTCATTTAATTCAAAGGTTAATTTATAAAAGTGCTTTATAGGGGAAAGTATAAAGTAAGGCAATTGGGTGATACACTTGATGGAGCTGAAATTAGGAAAACCTGAGTTCAAATATTGCCCCATATCACATTTATTGCCTTCTCAATGTGTAGAGGAGTGGAGAGGAGAGAATTTGGACTGAAAATAGATATTTTAAAAAATTTTTTTAAAAGAACAAAAAAAACCATCTTGCCTCAGTCATTTACTAACTTTGTGGTCCTGCACAAGTCACAAAATCTCTAGATCTGTTTTCTTACCTATGGAATGAAATAGTTGGACTCCATGGATTCCAACTCCAACTTAATTATCCTATGATTAAAAACAATTTAGAAAGTAAAAACATTGATGAAACATGGAAATCTTATTCTTAGTAGCCCTCATTCCCACCTAACTAGCCTCCAAACTTGAATTTGCCATGTGGCCAGTTCCCATGCTTCCTCTGGGAAAGGTTTATTTCATGATGACTCCCATTGTAATATAAATCCCACCCTTCTCTCCAGTTTCAAAGGTAACTCTTAGTCTTCTCTTCTGAAGGCCAGTCTTTAAGGTGCTTCTGGCTCTTAGCTCATTTGTAGAGCTGGGATAATTGACAACTTGCTCTCCAATGAAATATTTTATAAGGTTCCAATCCTGGGAGTTAGGTGGAACAGTGAAAATATCTTTTATCTTATTATCCTGACACCAAGTCAAAGAGTGCTGGACTTGGACTCAGGAAGCTCTGAGTTCAACTCCTGCTTCAGGTGTTTATCAGCTGTGTGACTCTGGGCAAATCCCTTAGGTTCTCTCAGCTTCAGTTTCCTCATCTGCAAAACCCGGATAATAGCACCAACCTCTTAAGGGTAGGCTTTATTGTAAGCACTGGTGCTTTGTAGATTTTAAGGCGCTATATAAAATGCTAACTATTCGTAGTTTCTCCTTCCAGCCACCCACTTTCCTGTTCATAGGATGGGTCATTCGTTCCCATATTAACTGTTTCTACCAACTCAAAAAAACAGTCCTACCACACAAAAGAGACAGAACACACAGTTTTCATTAGCAAAAGAGAAAGAATCATGGTATCACACAGGTCCTCCTTCTGAGTTAAAATTATGAATAATAATAGCTCACATTTCTATATGCATGTGTAAAAGTTTAAGAAGTGCATTCTTCACACAATCTTATGACAGAGAATTATCAAGTTCATGTTACAATGAAGAGACGATGGTACAGATATTCCTAGTAAATTTCAGAGTTGGGAACTGAATTCAGTTCTTTTGACTGAATCCAATGTTCTCTCTTTCCACTACCCCTGACCTTCTAACACAAACACTTGTTTTTTAACTAATTCCCAGTATCAATAAAAATTAACCCTTTCTTAACACTTTCTGATGCTTTGTTCTGCCATGCCTCACCTTAAGGTATGTTCTTAATTTTTCCAGCTAAGAAAAAGACTGGTTTTGGAAAACAATTACTTGAAAAAAATAGACTTTTGTTCCAAAAGATAATTGCTTTTAGCAAAACTTTGCAGCAAGAAGCTCTGAACTTCCTAAATCAAACACAATATAAATAGTGTTTCTTAAAATCTTAAATACAATCTCTTAAGTATCAACATGACCAAAGGGCACAGAATATTTCTAATAGACACTTTTAAATTCATTTACGCTCAGATAGGATTAGCTCTGAAGTTCCCCTGTGAGTGTTGGTTCGGTTCTTTCCTGGGGGCATTTTCTTTATTTTTGCCTTACTGTAGGACTGTGCTAGGGATGCCTTTAAAAAAAAAAAAAGAAGATTTAGACCAGAAGATCCCCACCCAAAGATGACTTACAGTCTAGCTAAGAAAGGGTATGTGCTTTTTAAAGAAGGTCACAAAGCAGCATATTAGTCATTTTTAAGAATATTTCTCAAAGACTAGGTTTAGGATATTTTTTTTTTGCTAGCCTTGAATATGGTGTGGGATGTAATAAATGTTTGCCTGAGATTTTCAAGATACCACCTGCCATGAGAGACCAGATAGAATAGCCACATTGCATCTTAAAACTATTCTTGGTTTAAAAAAAAACATAGTGAAGGGGTGGATAGTAGGGTAGAGGATGGAGAAAGGAGAAAGAAGAGAAGTTCAGGGAGGGAAGGAGCGATGGAAGGGAAGAGAGAGACTAAGAGAAAGAGAGAGGGAAGTGCAAGGAGGGCAAAGAGATATATATACAAGAAGGAGAGACAGACGGAGACAGAGAGAGAGAGACAGAAAGGGTCAGAGAGATACAGAAACAGAAAGAGAAACTAACAGCTTCAGCCTTACAAAAACAAATTTGTGTCTCTTACACAAATTACACAAAGCTGCCACAGATGTTTCACACAAGAATGAAGAAAACTGGGGGTGGAGGTGGGGGTTGTTCACAGGGAAGTGAAGACAGACAGGAGCTCCTGCTAAGTTTGATTATGTCAAGACTTATAAACAAGAAGACATTGAGAGCGTAGAGATGTCACAGACTTGATTAATTTCCAAATGGGACAAATACGAACAGGGCAAATTAGTGCTTCAATTTTCCTAATTAACTTTGATAATTCATGGGCAGCAAGCAAATAGCTGAGACTACAACCTCTGTCTTCCAGCAAGGGAAGAGCTTGCTCACTGAGTCATGTAGCATACTTGATTGATCCCTAAAAAACTTCAGTCTGACAGCATAGTATTTCTCAGACTGGAATTCTGGCTGTTAACAGAATGTTGTCTATGTTCCAGCTTATTTCAAAAGGTGATAAAAATGTTTGTAAGCCTAAAATGTCCATACTCTTTGAACCAGATTCCATTGCCAGGTCACTGACAAAAAAGAAAGGCTCCATATAAACTACACAGAAGCCAGCAGACAGATAAGCTTGGTCTGCTGTCCCCTCCCCTCCCCCTGTCTTTCTGTGCCTATCTCTTTGTCTCTCTTTCTCTGTCTCTCCAATCTCCTCACTCTCACACACACTCTCTCTTACTCTCTTCCTTCTTTTCCTCTCTTCTCTTTCTTCTCTCTCTGTCTCTGCCTGCCTGCCTCCCTCCCTCTCCGTCTCTGTCTCCCTCTCCGTCTCTGTCTCCCTCTCTTCCTGTCTGTCTGTGTCTGTCTGTCTGTCTGTCTGTCTCCCTCCCTCCCTGTCTTTCAGTCTCTATTTCTGTCTCTGTGGCTCTGTCTCAGTCTCCCAAAGCTTGAATAGCCTGAATCTACTTTCAAACAAAGCCGACCTGGGTTCTGCAGAGAAAGGAAAAGAAACCCCATGTGCATTTCAGTTTCTTCCCTTCTCTACTTCCCTGCCACCAAAAAGGAGTCTTGTCTTGAAGTCCTTGAATGAAAGGCTCTCTGTGGAAGAGAAAGTCCATGTGAATTGAAGGCAGAACTGGGGGTACTGGGTGAAGTGGAAGAGACAGATTTAGTCCCAAGGTAAAGGAAGAACTCAGTAATCAGGCCTTCACCAAATGGACTCAGTGGTCTCAAAGACAGCAGCTGGAGAACTTCAAGACGTGCCTGCTTGTTGAGTAGACCATAGAGGGGATTCTTTTTTCAGCCACAAGCTTGAGTGAGAGGGTCACCATGGCGCAACTCAGCTCTGAAATTTTTGAATTCTGTGAAATGAGAAATTTCCCTTGTGGACGCATACAATGGCCTAAATTTCTCTTCTATTTTAGCCTCACTTCTTTTTTTATTCCTAGGGTTTTCCATACCTCTAAAACCTTTGGAGTGGCATTTACAGATTACATAAATATACTACAAATAGTATCTCAAGTCTTCAGTCTTCCAAAATTAATTGGGGAAACCCTGGATCAGAGGGTTACAACTAATAATAAGCTCCCTCCAACCCCCCAAAAAATAGATTGCCTTTGCTTTTAGCCATGGGACTCAGTTAGGTGGTTTAATGGGTAGGGTTTTGGACCTAAAGCCAGGAAGAGCCAAGTTCAAATCCAATCTCATATACTTACTAATTGTGTAAGTGACCCTGAACAAGTCATTTCACCCTCTCTACCTCAGATTTCTCATCTGTAAAATGAAGGCATCAGCTATCATGGGTTGCTGGTGAGGATCAAATGAAATGTTTGTAAAGTGCTTTGCAAATTTTAAGAACTCTATAAATACTAATGTTCTCCTAGTTGGCACAAACTGAAATATTTAAATATATATTTTAAAATAGTTAATTTTTTAGGTAATTATAAATGTCTGTTGAAGTTTTAACATAATCAAGATGATCTTGGAAGCAGACAATGCAGATCATTCTTCCCTACAGTTTATTAGCTCACATGGAAGTGTTGTTCCCTAAGGAAATAGAAATAATAGGAGGTCAATAGAGACCATTGCTTTTTCTGTGTCAGAGCAATCTTCAGTTTCAAATCCACAACCACAAGGTAATTTGCTCAGCTATTACCCTTGGATAGCAAATTATGGTCACAAATTAAGTGTTTTTTAGTTTCTTGGTATTTATTTTTTACAATTTCTTACATAACTAATAGCATATAATAATTGTATTATGTGAATATGACTCATCTTCTAGAAAAATCATAAGGCACAAAAAATTGCAAGTTATAAGCAAGTCAGGTATATTAGCATTCCCTTGTGGCAGATGGAGATATTATCTGCATCTTTTACATACTAGCAACAGTTTTCAAAAATGGAGTAATTTTCCTAATGGGTTATAAACCTTTAGGAGTTCACATCTTTCCACCTACTCCTTCACTCTAATTCCTCTCCTTTCTACTTCCCCACCTCCAACTCCTCTATTTTCTTCTTCCTTTCCCCTGGCCCTTTTCTCATTCTCTCTCCCTATATCCTTCTTCTCTTCTCCCCTCTTCTCCATCTTCTTTCTAAGCCTTGCTGTGTTCTTTCCGCACTCTCTTGATTTGTTAGAACTGACCATCCTCTCTAGCCTGCCTTCTCACTGGGAAAATTTGTAAGCATTCGATCATTGAGAGTCCAACTATATGAAAATCTTGAAAATATTTAAATGAAATTGTAATTTGTTTGGAACAGGTCAGTTTCTGCAAAGTCTGTTTTTGAGAGCTTTAATTACTTTAGAAATTAAGCATCACAAAGGTGGTAGTTAATTCTTAAAATTTTTGTTGCTAGGATCAAAGATTTAGAACTAGAAATAGAACCCAAAAGGCATCTAATTCAACACCCTCAGTTTATACATGAGAATCTGAAGCCAAAAGGGTTTTTTGTTTTGTTCTGTTTTACGCAGAGAGTTTTAATGACTGGCTCAAGATCACACAGGTTATAAGTGGCCAAGCCAAGATTTGAACCAATGTCCTTTTGACTCAAAATCCAACATTATTTCCAATGTACCATGCTGGGAAGGCAGTGCTTGATTATCCACCCTGAGGGGTTTTACAGCACATTTTTAATGCTAGTTTTGCTTTCCTCACATACTACTTCTAGGTCAGCTTCAGAACTCTGCCAGTTGATAGGAAAGCATATAAATGCTTTAATGCTAACCTCAGACAAAAATGTAAAGCCAATACCAAAACAATAACAACAAAACATTTCAAAGCAAAAATAAATTATATTTGAATTATCTTCTAAGAGTTAGATTTATTTCTATTAAATAGTAATTGTTTCTGTTTGGGGTAGAAAACCTGAGGGTCTTGCCCTCTCAGATTGATTTTTTTAACTAGGTAAAGAGGCTATTCTCCACCTCGTTTCTTACCTAGCCTTAATCACTGAATGGGTGTTGCCTCAGTCAAACTGAGACCCATTAAAGACCTTAGTTTAAAAATGCCAAGGTCTCCCATTGCAGCCAGGGCCATCTCCAGCTGTCCTGATCTATATCTTGCCATTTGATCCAGATGGCTCCAGAGGAGAAAATGAGACTGGTGACTCTGCACAGCCCTCCCTAACTGAAATCTAATTCACTTGCATTCCATGGCCTCACCTCCCTGATGTCACAGTCATCTTCAAGAACGAAGGAAAAATAACAACATGGCTATTCCAGCAAGAGAATTGAACTGGTTAAGTCAAGAAAACTGGGTTTCACTCCTGATACATCTCTAAATAGTTCTGTGATCTTCCGAACTTCAGTTTTCTCATCTGTAAAATGAAGCTAGATCAGATGATCTCACAAAATCACAGAATCTAAAAGGTAGTAGAGAGCTTAGAGGTAATCTAGTCTAACCCATCCTGGGACTAAAAAAAAATCCCCTATATAACATTGCAATATAATTCCCTTTATAACACAGTTCACTTGAAAATTTCAGTGATAGGGAAACCACTACTTCTAATTCATTGATGTCTTACTTAAAATGTAGTGACTGGAACTGAACTTTAAATGTTATTTTACTAGGGCAGTGTAACAGCAAGGACCCCAGCATACACAGGAGGGCCTGTTGTATTTGTTCTTAGCTCTGTTTTTCTAAAAGGAAAGCAACTTTTGAGGGGTAAACAATCTACTTTAATCAAACACATATACGAACAGAAAAAATACAAGCAGAGAAATAAAGATCTACAGACAGGGCTTCCAACTGTCTGACCATAAACAACATGTACATCGCAGATCAACAGACAGATCCAATTGTCTGACTATTACATACATACATAGTTAGTAGAGAGAGAAGTACCACCATCTGGGTTTTCAAAGCCAGGGGATTCCTTAGTGGCTACCTAGAGTCTCATCTGGCCAAACAAACACTTCCAATGAATAAGCCCCAAAGTAAAACCTTCCCTCAGCATATTTACACGCTTCTCAGAGCCAGAGGGCAGAACTCTCTGACCCAGTGCCTCAAAAGAAATTAACAAAAGGTATTGAGGCAGGGAAGGTCTTTAGCTCTTCCCCCACCCCTCCACCCCTCCACCACCATTAACCTTACATTAACATTACAGGCAGGGGGTGGAGCAAGACCACTGGATACTACTCTTTTAATGGAGAGAGACAAAGAGACACACAGAAAGAGACAGAGACACAGACATAGAGAGACACAGAGAGAAGAAGAAGAAGAAATAGAAAAAGAAGGAGGAGGAGATGGAGGAGAAGAGGAGGAGATGGAGGAGGAGGAGAAGAAAAGAAAAGAAAAAGGAGAAGAAAAGAAGAAAAAAGATGAAGGAGGAAGAGGAGAAGAAAGAGAAGAAGAAAAGAAGACGGAGGAGAAGAAGAAGAACTTGCAAGTAACACAGTCCCTACTCCTAAGGAACTTACATTCTTTTTTTAAAATATTTTTTCTCTCCAATTACATGTAAAATAATTTTTAACTTTGTCAATTTTTTTTGATGTTCTGAGTTCCAAATTCTATTCCTCTCTCCCTACCTTCATCCCTCCCTGAGACAGTAAACAATCTAATACAGGTTATATTTGTACAATCATGTAAAACACTTCCATTTTAGTAATTTTGTGCAAGAAGAAAGAAAGAAAAAAGAAAGGAAATAAGAATGAAGGAAGGAAGGAGGGAAGGAAGAAAGGAAAGAAGAAAGGAGGGAAACAAGGAAGGAAGGAAGGAAAATAGTATACTTCAGTCTATATTCCAAGACCAGCAGTTATTTCTCTGGAGACAGATAACATTTATTCATCATGAGTCCTTTGAAATTGTCTTAGATCATTGTATTGCTGTGAATAGCTAAGTCATGCTGTTACTGTGTTCAGTGTTCTGGTTCTTCTCACTTCATTTTGTATCAGTTCGTTCACGTAAGACTTTACAGGTTTTTCTGAAATCATCCTGCTTGTCATTTCTTACAGCACAATAATATTCCATTACAATTATATACCACAACTTGAAGGATTTGCATTCTAATGATGACAAATAATATGTGAGGAGATCTGGAGCGTAAGAGGTGGGAGTTATATGATGTGGTGAAGGCAGAGAAGTATCCGTGGCGACCTGATTCTGTGAAAGATAAAATGAAAGCTCAGATTTCAGAACCCATAGTGGGGAGAAGGTTCCCAAGGGGTGGAAGTTAAGGAGGGCAAAGAGGATGAAGGTGAGTGTTACATCCTGAGGGCAGGAAGTACGGTATAGACATGCCTGGGAAAATCTCAGACTGAAATTTCAGTTCACTAAAATATATCTTTTTTTACTTTCTTTGTTCCTTTTGTAATGGTCTTTTTTTCTGGCCTCATTACATTTCCTCCCCTCCCTCAGGGTTCTCTAATACCCTAATGGAGCTGGGGTAATCTTTGTTCTCTGCATTTGACTAGAGCCCCCTAATTATGTTTCCCTAATTTGAGGGGTCTAGGAACTACGATCACAGTTCTATTTAACATTCAAATAGCTTTTAAAAGAAATGTCACTGCAAAAGTATAGCAAGAACAAACCTAAAAACATTTTCCCTAACACTTTGGGGGAATAATTCCTCCCTATACTACCTCAGTCTCTGAGTAAGGGAAGAGGATTAGTCTTGTAGTTTAACTCAGTTCCTACATAGCATTAAATCCACCAAGTCAAATTCAAAGACTTGTAACCTCCTAGTTCCTTCCTCTTGGCTCAAGGTTCTAGTGGGGGAAACTCCACTCCCTGCACCTAGAATTGAAAAAAAAGACAGATAAAACTCATCAAAATTCAAGCCTTTTTCTTGGGGACTCATGGCCTAAGGGGATATTGGGAGGATGGGGGTGGCCTTCAAGCCCTCTCCTCCCTTACTGCATGGGGTTACTTGCTGTGAGTGAGTTCTTTACCTCAATCCTTCAATGCAAGAAAAAGTTTGATTGACCTCATTAAAGTAGACAGAGAGTTACAGTTGAACAGGCAAAAGAAAAGTACAGCTTCCCATCACACAGTAGGCTGATTCTGACAGAATGGCCATGTACAAGCCAGTTCTTCTGTTTCCCAGGAGCAGATTCCAAGCACCTAACAAGAGACTACCATTTCAGGTGGTCTGAGAATCTAATCTTGTGAAACCTATGGACCCCTTTTCAGAATAATGTTTTTGAATGCATAAAACAGAATACAGAAAATTACAAAAGAAACCAATTATACTGAAACACAGTTATTAAAGTATTTCTAAAACAAATTCCTAGACCCCAGGATGAGAATCCCTGCTTTAAGTCATTTTGTTTACTGAATTTTTAAGCAATTGATCAATCAATAAATATATACTGTATAAATACACACTATGTGCTAAACGTTGAGGATACAAAGAAAGGGACAAAAGACAATCCTTGTCCCCAAGGAGTTTACAACCTGATGTGGGAGACAGCATGCAAACAAATATATACAAAGCAAGCTATATACAGGATAAATAGGAAATAATTAACAGAGGGAAAGCATCTGAATTAAGGGGCTGGGAAAGGCTTCCTGTAGTAGATACAATTTCAATTGTAAACCAGGAAGGTCAGCAGATGGAACAAAGGAGGGAGAGCACTCCAGGCATGGGGAATAACCAGCAAAAAGCCCAGAACCAAAGAGGTGGAGTGTCTTATTCACAGGGCAGTAAGGAGACTCGTGTCACTGGATTGAAGAGTATGTATCAGAGAGTATGGTATAAGAAGACTGGACAGATAGGAAAGGGCTATGAGGAACTTTTAATGCCAAACATGGTATTTTGTATTTGCTCCTGGAGGCAAAAGGAAGCCAGTGAAGCTTATTAGGGATGGAGTGGGAAGGCAACATGATCGGACATATGCTTTAAGAAAATTTGTTTGGTGGTTTAATGGAGGATGGATTGCAGTAGAGAGAGACTTGAGATAGACCCATCAGCAGTTTATTGTAATAACATACGGAGATGAGGGTCTGCATGAGAGTGATGTCATCATCAAGGGAGTAAAGGAGCATATTTGAGAGATGTTGCAAAAATAAAATCAAAAGGCCTTGGCAACAAGCAGCTAGATATGGAAGTGAGGGATAAGGAGGCATCCAGGATGACTCCCAGGTTAAGAACTTGAGAGACTGGGATGATGGTGTTGCCCTCTACAGGAAGGTAGGAGGCGGGAGGGTTTAGACAGAAAGATAGTTAAGTTCTGTTTTGGACCTATGGAGTTTAAGATGCCTCCAATTCAAGATGGCTGAAAGGCAGTTAGAGATACGAGGTTGGAGATCAACAAAGAGTTTGGGGCAGGAAAGGTCGGTCTGAGAATCAGAGATAGGAATTAACTCCATGGCAGCTGATGAAGTCACAAAACAACACAACCACAAAATAACAAGACATCAAAGCCATGCAAACCACTGCTGTAACAGGTAACACTGCCTTTCCTTTCTAAATCTTGCACTCATTTTATTGTGCAATTGAAATGAAAACCTCTTGAGATCACTAGAACTATTTAGCAATTTTTCATTCATTTTTTTGTTGTAGCTACTATTCTTGCTTTTTGTTATTGACCAAGCCTGACAGCAATTTAATGAGAAAAACTTGTTAGTTTCTACCCCTGATCTCAATACCTGATCCAAGATAAGGGTTTGAATGAACTTAAATAGCAATAAGAGGCAATGTGGACAATTCAAGGAATAAAACCACTTTACTATGATGTATAGAAATCACCTGAAAAGAGAAAGGCACTATCTGAGCTGTTAGGAAAATAACTACTTCAGAACATGTGCATTTTAATCATGAAACTGATTTATGTATTTAGGTCTGTGATTAAATAGGTCTTTCCCCTGGCAAAACTGAGATCCATGTGTGTTCATAAGAAGGAAGAATCCCCTAAGACTTCACGTAGGAGGTAGCATGGGAGCTTGATTCTGAAGGAGAAAGATTTCAGGGCACTCTAAGTGTAGGCAATAGGCTGAGCAAAGACATGGAAGAAAGGAGGAGTTAGGGAAGGATGTGAGGGAAAAAACGGGGAGGGCCGTATATTCAAGAACTATTATAATAGTCCAAGTGAGAGGTATGATGGCCTGAACTAGGTTTGTGGCAATGGAAAAAGAAAGGAAAGGAGGAAGATTAATAAATATGAGGGAGCTGATAATGAAGAAAGTCCAGTAATATAATGGAACAGAGAAGGGGGAAAGTAGACTAGACATGGTGACTAGTTAAATGGAGCAAGGAACAAAGAGGAAGCCAAAGGTAATGATGAAACTAGATAGAAGTATTATTGATAAAAATAGGGATGTCAAGGAGAGGAAGACTGAAAGGGAAGTTTGACCTCTGTAAGTTTAATGAGTACCAGGATGCCTGTTCCCTGTTTCTCCTTGGCCCATAGAGGGAAAAGAAAGCTAAGTACCACTGACAATAGCAGCATCCAGATCTCTATCCTTTGTCCAGACTGATGTAGGCAAGGTGAAAGGGGATGTGTGTCTATAAGTCCCTGGCACTTCTTTGAACATGTCTCAATATTTCTGCCTACTCTGATGACTTTGTGAGTGTGAGACTCTCACTTCATCTACTTGTGTCACTTTAGGACTATCAAGAGGCCTCCAACTTGGAACAGTTTGTTACTAGGTTTTTGTTGAAGGAGACCTTGAACCAGTTGCAGTCTCTGCAGAATTCCCTGGAGTGTGCCATGGAAACCACAGAGGAACAAACACGCCAAGAGAGGTAAGCAGAATGTTTCTTCAGAATGCCCTCTAGGGACAGGGGGACAAGTGAAGAACTACAGGGTCTTGAAAAGAAATAACCAAGGTACAAAAATGAAGAAAGGTAAATTTGGGGACACCAGAGGACGGCTTTTATCCAACTCTAAGTAGCATTTCCTTTTGGTATCTCTCAGACAAATCAGAGGGAGTTGGGAATGAAGTAGGCCCAGTGACATAAAAGAACAGAGAAAAATGAAGGCTGAGTAAAGATGGGTGTCACTGAAGCTCAAAGTAGTAAAATCAGAATAGTTGGCTCACATGCAATAGAAAGATGGCCAAACAAAAAAAAATAGCAAAGGAAAAGATTAATTATACAAATTGTTTTCAACCAGAACATTACTAAGGGTCATTGCCATCCAAGTCATCACTGAATAACATTCCAAGTGTGGGAAGAGATCTAGAAAAGAAAAAAAAAGTATTATCATTTGCTGTGTCAGCTCCTCAGCTGTTTCAAACCTATGCACAAGTCTGGTAGAATTGCTCATTAGAATTGAAGTCCAACCCTCAGTATGCTCCCCCAAACACACTTATAGGGATTGGTTTGGGGTGTAGTTTTTTCAACAGGTCACACATCATAGAATCTAAGACAGGACTTCAATGACTATCTAGGCCAGTCTATTCATGGTAAGGAAGTCTCTTCACAACCTACCAGTCTTCGCCTGAGTCAACCTCCAGAGACAGGAAACTCATTACTTACTTTAGGATAGCTCTGTTAAGAAGTTTGTTTATTTGTTTTCTTGACATTAACAAGCTTAAATTGGCCACTTTCACCCATTGCTCCTAATTCTGCCCTCTGGGACAATGCAGAACAAATCTAATCCCTTTTCCATGTGACAGCCTTTAAGGGCTATCATCTTCTCCCTCAGGCTTCTCTTCTCCAAGTTAAATATCCCCAGTAGCTTCAACTAATATTCATATGGAATAACCTCAAGACTTCATCATACTGGTTGCTTTTCCCCTTGATGTGTTCTAATTTACAATATCCTCCTTAAATTTTGATGACCAGAGCTGAGGACAATACTTCAGATGTTATCTGACCAGAAGAGAATACAGTGGGAGGGTCAGCCTCTTCCGGAAAGCCATCTTCTTTAATATAGCCTAGGATTTTATTATTTTTCTTTATTCCCACATCATACTGTTAATTAGCATTGCACTTGCAGTTCTAAAACACGCTAATAAAAATAGCGTCATTTGTAACATTGCAAAAAAGGTTTGGAAACAACTTGTGGCATTGTGTCTTTCCAGGTTTTTCTGAGAGCCTCCTGCTCATTATTTCTTATAACACAATAGTATTCCATCACAATTACGTACAACCACTTGTTCAGCCATTTTCCCAGTTAATGGACATTCCCTCACTTTAGGATAATAGTTCTGGAGGGTAGAAATGATGGAGATGGGATCTAAACCCCTAAAAAGGAAAGATCATGTCTTTTGGATCTGGACCCCAAAAAGGAAAAGTCCCTGGACTTTCCCACACAGCCCAGATCCCAGTCACTATCCTGAGGCATCACCCATCCCTAGTGATCCTTTCATTGTGGCCCTCCTGCTCAATCCTTCATTCTCTGTTACTTCTGACCCAGTCTAGCCCTTTATTTTTGTTTGTTACTTCCAGACCACCCCAGGGGACTTCCTACCCCTTAATCCCATCTAGACCCCTTCTCTGTGACCTTCCGCTGACCTCAGACTGTTTGCCTCTCCTTGATCCCATCCAAATCTCCCCACGATCTTTTTCCCACGAAAAAAGATTAGCCTTATCCCTGCCAAATACATAGCTTCTTAAAATCTCACTGGCTTGTATTGGTGACACAATAAACCTTCTCTCTTACTGAAAGGAGACTTGAGTGGTCAAATTCTTTCATGACAGACTTGTACTCTTTGCCCTTGCATTTCAGGGTGCTGGGAACCCTAGACCTCAACATAAATATCAAGAGAAGTATGCTTTTGTTTTGTTTGGGATAGAACTTCAGTCTTCTCCCCACTTCAATCCACATCCCTGCAAGTCATTAAAGTGATTTTCCTAAAGCATAGATCTGACCATGTCACCTCTAGACTCTGTAAATTCCAAGGGCTCCCTATAACCCCTAGGAGCAAGTCTAGATTGTTTTCCTTGATTTTTAAAGCTCATTACAACCTAGTTCCTTCCTATCTTTTTGTTATATTTAACTCTTCTCTGTGTTCTCAGTGACTTCCTTGCTGCTATTGCACACAATGCCATCTCACAACTGTGTGCCTTTTCACTGGATACCTCCCATGCTCTCCCTCTTCACCTCCACTTTCTAGATTTCTTGGTTTCCTTCAAAACTAACGAGGAATCCTGTCTTCTCCAAGCAGTCTTTTCTAATCCCTACGCCACTTCTTCCTAGCTGCTAGGGCCTTTCCTCTGCAATTACCTTCCATTTATGCCACTATATATATAGATGTTTGTTTGCATGTTGTCTCCCCTCTTAGCATGTGAGTCCTGTGAAGACAGGGGCTGTGTTTTTACCTCTCTTTATGCTTAATCCTCAGGGCTTAGCAGAGTGCCTGACATGGTACATGCTTAATAAATGCTTGTGACTTGTTAACCAGATAAGATGAGATCTGATTACATTTTTAAGTGAAGAGAAAGGAACTAATGGAGAGGGAGAAAATGAATGCACAAAGAAATGGGAAATGACCAAAGGAGTAAGTTCCTAGGGATAGCAGTTGGAATGGACTCAAAAGCACATGCCAGGGTTAGGCTTGGCAAGGGGAAGAACTACCTTTTCCTATGAGACATGAGGGAAAGAGGAAAGAATGAGTGAAGAATTTGAGTGGCATGGAGGTACAGAGGAGAGAAGTTGGAAAAGCTGTCATCAGAAGGCCTTGTTTTCAGTAAAAGAAGCAAAGCCATCAGCTGAGAACAAAGGCAACCTTGGTAGGATTGCAGATTGAGGACGGAAAGGCTTAGAAGAGCCATTGAAAGGAAGGATGTAGGAAGTTAATCAAAGAAAAATAAAAGGACTGCCGAGGATTCAGTTGAGGTTAGACAGCATAAATTTCCATTAAGCACAATTAACATTTCCTTGTTTTTCTTCCACATAGCTTAGCATCTTACTGGGGATTGCCCAATGACAGGATTTAGTAGAGAAAGAAATGCAGAAGAACAAAAGGGAAAGAAATACCCGACCAAGGGCTCATAATTGGATTTTGAGTCGAGGAAAGGAGGACAGGAAGGATTGACTGGGAAAACTGGGAGGAGTTAAAGGACTTAGTGCTGAAAGCAAAGAATGGGTTTGTGGCAGATGGCCTGCGTCCCCACACAGCTCGATGACATGGTAAAGAAGAAAGCCACAGGAGGAGGGAGAAAATAGGCCAACTCTGTTTATTGATCCGAGGGTCAGGGTATTTCTAGACAGAAACTGCAAGCCTATGAGACATTCTGCTCGGTCTCCTGTCCTAGAGATTTGCCCAGTCTTATTGTCTTTAAAGACTGTTAGCCTAGAGGGCATCTATTTTACACATCCCTTGTATTTTGTAGTTCTCTTGTTTGTCTCTGGGAGACAGCAACATGGGTTGGGGGGGGGGGGGCGGAGCATGGAGAGCCGTTCCAGATGATAATGAGCACAGTCTCAAAGAACACTTTCCTGAACTTGTCAACCACACTCCATCCTGGCCCTCAACATGAGTTCTGTAGAAGTGAGGGTGTACAAGGAAAGGAGGTTGTGTCCAGGAGGGAATTTTAGTGAACTGGTTCAGGTGATGGTGAGGTAACACACCAGTGAATGTCAGAAGCAGAGGAGAGATGGCTGCCATGGTCATCAAGAGTTTGGACATGAAAAAATTGAAAGCAAATACATCACTCATTAAAATAGCATTTAAAAGGTGCTGTTTAATGATTCAGAGTCTGCTACCCTCATGCTTCCTTTTCAAATGGCAAAGCATATCAAATAGCTTTAGAAAAACAAAAATAGTGGATTCTCTGCTCTCAGTAATGGGAGACAAAATGTCTTAAGGCACAATAAAACAGATTTCATTTGCCTAATGAGAAAATAAGAGTTGTTCTATTGTCTGTTTTGTTTAGAATTACTGGAACTAAAATGGGTTCCTTTTTTTTAAGAGTTAAATCGTGTACCAGAGAAGAACAGTTTTACATCCCAGGCTCTCTGGCCATTTACCAACGCCTTGATTTTCTGTGGCTACCTGCAGTACATGTGTGTTCCATAATAAACACCATGCAGAGATATTTTTTTAAAGGAACAATGATTTTTCTTTGTTTTAGTGCCTAGAATGGCTTTGATTTCATTCTCATTTGATCACTGCCAGCAGCTGCATAGCAGCTGTGTTTAATGAGAAGGAACTGAACAATGTAAGTCCAGGGGAAATGAATAGGATTAGAGTATTGTTCACGACTTGTAGCTTTCATTTTAGAGGTCACTGGCTCAAACATAGCTGGAATTGGAAGTAAAGAACCATTTCAAACTATTTAGTTATGCAGAATAATATATTCATTCCTGGAAACCACAATCCCAGGGACTAAAGATCTTGGGTGAAAGGCTCATGGAAACAAGGAGAACAAAAGCAAGAAATTCGCCTGATACACAGAAACAATCCCTTTTTGATCAAAGCCATTGGCAATGAGAGAATTATTCTTCTGGCTACATTTATTTAATGGTTCCCAACCTTCAGTCTTTTTATTATTTATTTATTTATTATTTTATTTGTTTTCAGTGTTCTCCAATCACTTCCATATTTCTTAGATTTTTCCCCTTCCTCCTCCCCTTCCCCTCCACCTCTATACTCCCTCCCTGAGATGGCATACAGTTTTATATAGGTTCTACACATACATTCCTATTAAATAGATTTTCACCTTAGTCGTGTTGTATAGAAGAATTAAAATGAATGGGAAAAATCATAAAACAAACCAAAACATAACACAAAAGAAAATGATCTGCTTCATTCTGCAATCCAATTCCATAGTTCTTTTCCTGGATGTAGAAGGCATTTTGCCTTAAGAGACCATTGGGAATTAAGTCCTTGTATTGCAATGAAGTACTAAATCTACCAGAAAAATTCCTTGCATATTGTGGTTGTTGCTGTGTACAAAGTTCTCCTGGTTCTGCTCCTTTCACTCAGTATCAGTTCATATAAATCTTTCCAGGCCTCTCTGAAGTCTTCCTGTTCATCATTTCTTATAGCACAATAGTATTCCATTACATTCACATACCACAATTTATTCAATCATTCCCCAATTGATGGGCATCCCTTTGATTTCCAGTTTTTGGCCACCATAAAGAGAACTGCTATAAATATTTTTGTATATGTGAGACCCTTTCCCATTTTTGTGATCTCTTTGGAATACAATCCTAGAAGTGATATTGCTGGGTCAAAGGGTATTCACTATGCACGTTTTTGTAGCCCTTTGGGCATAGTTCCAAATTATTCTCTAGAATGGTTGGATCAGCTCACAGCTCCAACAATGAATTAGTGTTCCAACTCTCCCACATCTTCTCCAATATTTATCATCTTCCTGTTTTGTCATGTTAGCCAATCTGATAGGTATGATGTAGTATCTCAGAGTTGTTTTGATTTGCATCTCTCTAATCAATAGTGATTTAGAGCATTTTTTCATATGACTATAGATAGCTTTAATTTCTTCCTCTGAAAACTGCCTGTTCATATCCTTTGACCATTTATCAATTGGGAAATGACTTGCATTCTTGTCCATTTGACTCAGTTCTCTATATATTTTAGAAATGAGGTCTTTATCACCAATACTAGTTGCAAAAACTATTTTCAAGTTTTCTGCTTCCCTCCTAATCTTGGCTGCATTGGGTTTGTTTGT
>JAQQSK010000014.1:43511-67045 GCA_028658325.1 Potorous gilbertii
TCAGGCATTGGTCTATGACTGGTTTCCACCACACTGTTATCCAGTTTTCCCAGCAATTTTTGTCAAACAGTGAGTTCCTATCCCAAAAACTTGGGTCCTTGGGTTTATCAAACAGTAGATAGCTATATTCATTGACTACTGTGTCTTGAGTACCTAACCTATTCCACTGGTCTATCTTTCTGTTTATTAA
Organism: Potorous gilbertii; assembly: GCA_028658325.1. Classification (NCBI taxonomy): domain Eukaryota; kingdom Metazoa; phylum Chordata; class Mammalia; order Diprotodontia; family Potoroidae; genus Potorous; species Potorous gilbertii. Next base: position 43,702 of record JAQQSK010000014.1, read on the forward strand.
CCAGTACCAAGTGGTTTTGATAATTGCTACTTTATAATACAATTTGAGATCTGGTAGAGCTAGGCCACCTTCCTTAGCGTTTCTTTTCTTTAGTTCCCTTGATATTCTGGACCTTTTGTTCTTCTAGATGAATTTTGATATTATTTTTTCTAGCTCTAGAAAATAATCATCTGACAGTTTGATTGATATGGCACTGAATAGGTAAATTAATTTAGGAGGAATTGTCATTCTGATTATATTGGCTTAGCCTACCCATGAGCAACTAATGTTTTTCCACTTACTTAGATCTGACTTTATTTGTGTGAAAAGTGTTTTGTAATTGTGTTCACATGGTCCCTGGATTTGTTTTGGCAGGTAGACTCCCAAATATTTCATAGTGTTTACCCTAGCTTTAAATGAGATTTCGCTTTCTATCTCTTGCTGTTGGGCTTTGTTAGTAATATATAAAAATGAAGAAGATTTGTGTGAGTTTATTTTGTAACCTGAAACTCTGCCAAAGTTGTTTATTATTTCAAGTAGTTTTTCACTTGAATCTCTGGGATTCTCTAAGCCTATCATCATATTATCTGCAAAGACTGATAACTTAGTGTCTTCTTTGCCCATTCTAATTTCTTCCATTTCTTTTTCTTCTCTTATTGCTACAGCTAACATTTCTAGTACCATATTGAATAATAGTGGTGATAATTTATACCAGGAATGCAGTGCTGGTTCAATAACAGAAAACTATTAGCATTATTGATCATACAAACAACAAAACTAACAGAAACTACATGATTATCTCAACAGATGCAGAAAAAGTTTTTGACAAAATACAACACCCATTCCTATTGAAACCACTGAAGAGCATAGGAATAAATGGGACTTTCTGTAAAATAATAAGCAGTATCTACCTATATCATTCAGCAAGCATTATATGCAATGGGGATAAACTGGATGCATTTCCCAGCCTTCAGTCTTGAATGGTGATTAATACTATAGCTAGAATAAAAATAAAAGGATTTTATACCACATGAATTTGACCACTAGTGTCATTCTCAGGAGTGATATATTTTGAGTTGAAGAAATCAGAAAGAAACACGATAATAAATTCAGAAAGTTTATATTGAAGAAAATGAAAAAGGATAGAAGCATGTCATGAGGATATGGTATGGAACTTGAATCCTATTTCAGTCACTTGCTAATTATATAGCCTTAGGTAAGTAATATATCCTTTTTATTCCTTAGTTTCTTCATCTATAAAATGGGAATAATAACACTTACTTCACATAGTAAATATAAGAATCAAATGAGATAATGTGTAAACATTCAAGTACCATATGAAAGTAAGCTACAGTACAATCACCACTGACATAGATCATTAGAAACATTGAAAACTCTTCCAAGGAGTTAAGGAATGAAGCAATGATGACTAACTTTGCTGTTTTTGTTTGCTATAAGTGCAGCTAGGTGGTATACTGGATAGAGCTCAGGGCTTGGAATCAGAAAGACTTATCTTCCTTAGTTCAAATACAGCCTGAGACACTTACTAATTGTATGATCCTGGGCAAGTAACTAAATATGCCTCAGTTTCATTATCTGGAAAATGAGCTGGAGAAATAAATGGCAAACCACTCAAGTGTCTCTGTCAGGAAAACCCCAAACATGGTCACAAAGAGTTGAACATGACTGAAATAATGGAACAGCAGTGACAAATTTAATGTAATCAACAAAAATAACAGTAAAGAAGTTTAATCATGACCTGAATGAAGCATCTTTTATGTACTATAATTTCCAAAATATGAAGAGGAAAGAATGAATAATATTGATTCCTTCATCACTTCCTAGCTTAGATGAGTGTTCTTGTTTTCTTAACACAAACAGTTGCATTAACACAGGCTTGTACGGAATCAGAAAGAAATTCCAAGCAAGAATATTTGTAGGTATGCATATAATCTAAGTAAGACCTCTAGTTCCTTAATTTAAAGCAATAAATGGAATATTTTGGTAACTGGTATCAGCAACTATTAACGCTCCTAGAAATTTCTGAGGTCATAGAAAATCTTTACAGATCTTTAGCCTAAATTTTTGAAACTGAACTGCATCAGTGGTATTTACACCAAGGACAGTACATGGCTCCTCTGGAGCCAGGAATACCTGACTTTGAATAATAGCTCTGCTGCTTGAGGTAGGTCATCCATGTGACCTCTGGCAAGGCTCCTCCTCTGTCTGTCCTCCTCCACAGTATTCACATTTGTAAAACGGAATACTGAAATCAAGATACTTAACATCCCTTCCAGCTCTAATAGCTGCAACATAAACATGTTATTCTGTAATTACTCAGTTTTTGTCTTGTATTTCATCATCACATATGTATGTATGCATATATTACATGCATGGATTCTTTATTTCATAAGTCATAAGTTAGTAAATAACTTTGATATTAGTTTTTTCTTTATATTTCCACAAAACTACTGAATCTTGCCTCTACACACAGTTGTCTACATACAGTTCCTTTTCTTATGTCTCTGGAGGCCACTTAGAAAAAGCAATTCTCTTTCCAGACTTCTTTTCCCTTGAGCAAACAATCACTGTCAGAAAATACATTTTTCAAATCTTAGTATTCCTTTTATTCTTTTTTATATTTTTTAATTTTTCTCCAATTACATTAAACAATTTGTAAACATTTTTTTTAAATTTTGAGATCCAAATTCTATCCCTCTCTTTCTTCCCCCCTCCCTGAGGCAGTAAGTAATCAGATATAGGTTATCCATGTACAATTATGTAAAACATTTCTATATTAGTCGTTTTGTAAAGGAGTTAGTATTCCCTTCGGATCTTAACATGCATCCCTCCTGTCCCCTCCCCCATCCCTGATATGGTAAGCAATCAAATATTGGTTATACATGTGAAATCCTGTAAAATATTTCCATATTAGTCATTTTGTAAAAGAAGGAATTAGTATTTCTAAAGGATCTTAAAAACTTGGACTTAAAGCAGAAACAATTAAGATGAGATTTAATAAGCATAAATGAAAAGTCTTACTGTAGGTTAAAAAAAAATCAACCTCACAGGTACAGGTTAGCAAAGGATGGTAAGACAGCATATCATACATATCATATATATCATACATAGACAGCAGTTCATCTGAAAAAAAATCTTGGCGATTTGGTGACAGTACTACTAGTTTAATGTGAGTCATTAATGCAGTAGGGCAGCCAAAAACAACCAACCAAAATTAATATAACTCTGGTATGTAATTCTGGTATTAACTAAGATAGGCATAGCTTCTAGTAATCCAGTAATAAGGAGCTAATTGATCAAATCCCATTTGGAGCATTATGTTCTAGGTATCACAGTTGGAAAAGGTATTGATAATCTAGAGTGACCAGGAGAGCAGTCAGAATGGAAAGAGGATTGCAATCCACAATGTTTGAGAACTGAAGGCTTCAGTGATGTTTATCCTAAACAAGAGAACACTAAAGAAGGTAATAAACGTTGTGTAGGAGTATTTGAAGTGTCCTGTGGAAAAGGGATTAGAACCCTTTTTCTTCAGTTCCAGAAGGGAGAATCAAAATCACGAAGTATAAACCACAAGAAAGCAAATTCAGGGTTCAAGTAAGAAAAACTTCTCTAACACATAGGGACATCTAAAAGGGAAATGGGCTGCCTTGGAAGATACAGGTTCTCAGGCACAAGGCTGGATGACAACTTTTCAATTATTCTGTAAATGGAATTTTTTTGGGAGGAGAGTAGGCTAGAGGGATGAGTTGACCCAGAAGACTGCCAAGGTACCTTTAAATTCTAAAATTCTGTAATTCTGTGAAGTCTACATCAAGATTCACTCTTTCTCCTTATGGTTAAAGGCAAGGCCCAACCAAACCGGAAGTTCTGTCGATTCCATGGCCTGGCAAACGATCTAGTCGCAGAGTCCAGAGACACAGCAGTTTCTCTCCCAACAGCCCTCAGTTTCATACAAGTGGCCCAGGTAAAATAGATGGCATTTCTGGTTTTCTCTATGGAGTAGCTGTTCTACAAATGAAGCTGAATAAGGTCATAAATTCTGGGCATAGAGCCATTTCTAGAGAGGTGTGGTGACCCTAGTCTTGTACTTTGGGAAGATCCCAGCAGCTACAACTCCATGGTGACTGAGAAGGGGTCTGATTCTGCCAAGGATCCAAGTAAGTAGCTGTGTTTCTATCTGCAGTCAGATGGAGATGGGGAGGCGGGAGCCCAAGGGAGAGAGAAGGAAGAAGTGGAGATGATAATCAGCCCCCAAGCTCATAGCAGGGCAGCTAGGTGATATAATGGATAGACAACCAGGCCTAGAGTCAGGAAGACTCATCTTCCTGAGTTCAAATCTGGCCTCAGACACTTACTAGCGATGTGACCCTTAACCCTGCTTAACTCAATTTCCTCATCTTTAAAATGACCTGGAGAAGGAAATGGCAAACCACTCCAGTATCTTTGCCTACAAAACCCAAAACGGGGTCACAAAAAGTTGGCCACAACTGAAAAATAAATAAACAAGTACATTGGAACTCCAAGTTGGAAGGCATCTCAATCAACCCATAGCGGACCAAAAGTTCAACTACAATATTCCTAGCTGTGTGACTCTGGGCAAATCACTTAACCTCTCTCAGTCTCAGTTTTCTGGTCTATAAAATGGGAATGATAATAACCTCTACCTCGCAGGGTTGTTGTGAGGGCCAAATGAGTTAACACAAGCAAAGCATTTGCAAACTTAAAGCAATATACAAATATTCACTGTTATTGTCATTCCCAACAAATTTAATCCAAACTTCCCTTGAATAACTCCAATATAAAAGGAATTCACCACACTTGGAGGCAACCCAATCCACCATTATGTAGCCCTAATCAGTGAGAATTTTTTTTTTAAGGATAAATTTGCTTCTTCAAATTCTACCCATTGGCCCTCACTCTGCCCTGTTGGCCAAGCAAAACAAGTATAATTCTTCCTGTATTCAGCAATGATAATCACAGCTCCCATTTACATAAGGATTGTCTAATTTTATCCTGTAAGTGCAAGATTCTACTTTTATAGAAAAGGAAACTGAGCCTTGGTGGGAGTGGGGAGAGAGTTAAACACTAAAGGGTCAAGCATGTCGGCTGATGCCAAAATTGTAATTGTGCCCATCCTGTCTCTATCTTCTTTACCTTGTGGATTTTTTTGAAAATGTACTATGCCAATTGACCCAATTTAGTATTTAGTATTTTAGTATTTAGTATTTAGTATCCATCATTGCAGCCTTTCTATTAAAGGACTTTACTTGCCTAGAGTCACACAATTAGTGAGCATCTGAGGCAGGATTTGAACCCAGAGTGTCTTGTCTTTCATTATCTCCCTTATACATTCCCAGTTGTAAGGATTATACTGTGTCTCCCCAAGTCATCGTCATTTCCCTCAACTTGTCCTTGCCTAGGCATAGTTGCCAGGATCCTCGCTACTTTGCCCTCTCCCTCTGAAAAGCTCAAAGCTGATAGAGTCAGTTCTGAAGAAAAGAATCTCACAAATTATCCTAATGGAAGAAATGTGCCAGAAAAATTAATACCCAGCAAGCATGTACTCCTCCTAGTCTAATTACACATGGACTACTGAATTAATTTAGGGCAGGTAGGTGGCCTAGAGGAGAGAGCACCTGACTGGGAGTCAGGAAGATCTGAGTTCAAATATGGCCTCAGACATTTATTAGCTGTGACCCTGGACAAGTCACTCAACCCTGTTTGCCTCAGTTTCCTCATCTGTAAAGTGAGCAGGAGAAGGAAATGGTAAACCATTCCAGTATCTTTGCCAAGAAAACCCCAAATGGGGTCACAAAGAGTCAGACAAGACTGAAGTGAATGAACAACAGTTACTTTAGTCAGATACATTGAGTTCTTTCTTTAAGGTAAAAGAAAACCTCTCTGCTCCTTCAGCATTGCTATTCTGCTTGAAGTTTAGATGTGTAGCAAACTGTCATCATGATGTCTCTTCCCCAAGGCCTGTTAGAGGAAGACAACCAGTGGATGACCCAGATAAACAGACTCCAGAAGCTAATTGATCGACTGGAGAAGAAGGTGAGTGCTCCCTTTTAGCTTTTCCACTTCTACTCATCCATTTCCATTTTCCACTCATCACTGCACTGTGGCCATAGGAGCTTTCATGATATCAGGAAAAGCAGCCCACCCAGGTAGCATGGTCCTCACTGATTTATCTGAGGATGCTCAGAGTGTGTGCACACGTGTATTTACTAAAAATAAGAGTATTTCATTTAAATGCTGTGTCAGGAGTCAAACAAAGCCAGTGCATTGCCCAAGGTCCTATTTCTTACCTTATCATTGAATAATAATTATATAAATAATATTTACATAGCACTTTAATTCTGGCAAAACACTTGACATTATTTCATTTAATGCTTTTTACTGTCTACTTATATTTGTGCTTCTAGCACAGCACAGTGCTTAGCACATAGAGAAGGAATTTGTTTTGTTTGACTATGGATAAGAATCCTTAAAAGAGAAAGGGGTTAAATTTAGATCAAACCAGAGGAAGATGAACATATTGGTACAGAAGTAATAAAGGACATTGAATAAACAAGTCTGGCAGGCATGGAAGATTAACTTTCTAGAGTAGCAAGAGATGAGGATAATTAAGGCCAGAATATGAAGAACCATGTACTGAGGAGTCATTTGAGCAAGAAAGTAACATAGCTACATGAAAGTTAGCCTGGTGACAGTGTAGAAGTCAGACCAAGAACTGAAAGTCATTCAAAGACTGTTAAAAAAAAAACAATCTGAGTGAAATGATAGAAAGGAAAGGGTACATTCTGAAGAAATAAGCAATGGAAATCCGTGATTGATTAGCTATGGAGACAAAGAAATGGAAAGAATCAAATAGGAATCTAAGTTGATGTTTAGATGATTAGGATATTGGTGGTAATAATCCCAGATATTGGCAATACAGAAGAAGAAGATGGTTTGGGAGGAAAGATAGTTTAGTATGAGTTTGGGACAGCAGCATCCAATTGGAAATTTATAGCAGACAGTTAAAAATATAGAGGTCAGAATCAGAGAAACATATTGGAGTCGCAACTACATAAGGCTAAGAGTTGAAACTATAAGAATAAATAGAATTTTTTGAGGAAGGCAGTTTTGATAGAATGTAACAAAGAGTGGAAGAGTGAGTCTTGGAGATTGTCAGTTACCATAGCTGCCATAAAAAGTATGCCCCAAAGCATTCATCCCCATCTACTGCTCACATATTGAAATCATATTCCTCTCATCTCGCAGTATCTATCCCACAATTCGTTGCTAATTACTTGTCCACTCTGAATGTCTAATTAAAAATATTCTAACAAATTAAGGCTTCAGAAATTGTTTTCTAGTATTAGACAACAGAGAAATTCAGAATGCCAGAATCATGTTTAATTTCCCATTTCAGACCAGGGGATAAATACAGTGTATTACTTCATTTTCATTCATTTTAGCTTCATACACATCTTTGCAAACTTGCCTTTGTTCAGATGTCTAAGAATAAACTACAAACTTATTTTAAGAAAAAAAAATCCTCTAACCTAGGAAATGTTTTCTTCTTTTAGTAATTTTTTAATTCTTTAAATAGATTGTTACACTCTTCACATTTTTAAAACTTTCTTTTTTGAGGGGGTTCTTTAATAAGAATTTCACTTTGAGAAATATATCCAGAAAATGTGCAAAAAGTAAAGTAAGCAGTAGTTTCTACCATGGGTCTCTTGCTACATGGGTCTCAGTATGGGATATCTCTTGGAATGAATAGACAAGTCAATATCTGTTCAGATTTTTCCTTCACTTTATTTTGTTCTATGCCAAGCCAGGCTTCTCCATAAGAGCTACTTGATTTTCTAGCAGTGAATGAGCATATTTTATTTCTATGCTTATTCACCTTGTCTGCTGACATTAAGCACATGCTATGGTAGCCCTTTTGTAAGATGTTCTTGTAGAGGGACACAAGCTATCTTTCCTCACCCATGAGCAATTGTGATGACCCTTGCATCCTAAGGTTGTGGCCTAACACTGCACAGATGAACAAAATGAACCCTTCCAACTTACTTTCTACAATACACATGTTGTCATCAGTCATTTCTTACTTCTATCTCACTGATCTCCAAGCACAGGCAGGAGGACCACTTAACAGGTTGTGGAAGTATTCCTACTTAGGTACCTGTTGGACTACATGACCATGGAGGACCCTTCCAACTCTGAGATCCTAAAATTCTATGAAGATTTAACTGGTCTTCACAGTATCAGCTACTAGTCTCAGCTATGTGTAATGGAACTCCAGTATTAAGTTGCCCTATTGGGCAACTTTGTCTATCTCATTGACTTGGGTGCCTTGATTCCAAATATTTAGGCTATATCACACCAGAATGAAATACAAATCTTGCTCTGATGTACCTGTGATTTTATTGACATAGATACTTCTTCACACAACACAGATTACCATTTGTGTCTTCTCACCCCATATACAACTCTCATATCTATCTTCCCATGTACCCATAAATGGGGATCTTCCTCTAATTGTCTCAACATCATATAGTTACCAATGAACTCCATAGATCATTAAATGATTATCACTTACTTTGCCTATGTGAATATTTCCCCCCGCATTACACATTTTTTGATGATATGCATCATTTGAAATATGTCACAACCTATTCAAATTTACTATGTATCTTTCCATTGCCCTTTGGGTGACCTTCAAGATCAATTCTTGTGGTATTACATGATTTGCAACCAGATACTATTACCAGAAGAATATTACTATTTATAAGAGGATTTTGTTTCATGGAGTAGCTTGAAGTCATCAAAAGAAATGTGCAGTTTCTAAAGGATGTCCAGGCCACTCCTATTCAATTTTAGATCTGACTGATTGTCCACTTGTAGTCCCTAAGATTCAAGTGCACAAAATGATTGCTGGCCCACAGTTGCTTGCCAGATATATAGCCAAAGCCCTTCCATCTTGGTAAGACTTGCCTGAGTCTATGCTTGGCTAACGCAGCTTTTAAGAACCCAGAGTCAACTGCATGCCATGATGAGTCACTGGAAAACTTTACTGGAGGAATGTCTTCTTTTACCTACAAATGAGTGAAAATTTCCTTATTCCAGCAGTCTAATATCAGTACTCCTTATACATGTTGAAATTACAAGACTTCTGTTTCATTAAACATCTATTAAGCACCTATTATATGTGGTGTACTGATCTAGGTAATGGTGACATATAGTTCCCTGCATTTCCTGATGTACATAGTTCCCTGCCCTCATGAAGTTTATAATTCTATTTATGATTTAGTAAAGAGATCCATATACATAAATAGTTAAATATGATGCAATTTTAAATGTGATAAGTACAAAGAAAAGGTCAACCAGAGAGGGCTGAGAGACTAGGGAATTGAGGAAAACTTCATGGAAAAGGTAACATCTAAGCTGCTTACTGAAGGAAGAAACCTGGAGGGAATCAATTTCAAAAACTGAAGATAGTCTACCTTTCTTTTTGTTGTTGGCCAGTCATTTTTCAGTCATGAATAACTCCATGTGACACCATTTGGGGGTTTAGTAGCAAAGATACTGGAATAGTTTGCATTTCCTTCTTTGGTTCCTTTCACAGATGAGGAAACTGAGGAAAAAAGGGTTAAACGAGTTGCCCAGGATCACACAGCTAGTAAGTGTCTCAGGTCAAATTTGTATTCACATCTTCCTGAGTCTAGGCTCAGCACTCTATCCACTGCACCACCTTGCTGAGAGCTCAGGAAGAAATCCAGAAACAAATAGTAGGACTGACATCCAAAAGATTTTTCAAATGTATAATCTTACTCTTTTTATTTAAGTGCTAATCCTGTCTCCTATGGCATTTGTTTTTTCTTCCACCTAAACATAAGGACCTAAAGCTTGAACCTCTGGAGGAAGAAATTTATGAAGGAAACACTAAATCAGTAAGTACATTATTTTCAATTCAAGAAATGTCACAAACATTTACTTTGCATGCATGACAACTCATTCCCATGATCTCGTTTCTCTCGGTTTAAAACAGGATTGGAAAAGTGCGTGCTCTATGAATCTGAAACATGTTCATTTCATCGACACCTCCTTAAATAATTATTGCTAAAGACTGACCAGAGGAAGAACATGTGAATGTAGAAAAAATAATTTATATTTGCCTAGGGAAGTGAAGCTATCCAACCAGAATGCACCAAATGGCACATAGAGAGCTAGAAATACAGATGAAAGAATCATAAATGTAAAGTTTTAAGTAACTACAGGGATCATGTTTTTAAACCCAGAAGTCTTAACTTTTTTTGTGTCATGGGCCCACTTATCAGTCTGTTGAATCTTGTATAACCCTTCTCAGAATAATGTTTTTTTAAATTCATAAAATAAAAAATATATATTCAATATATATTCAATTATAATATAAAATATATTCAATTACGTTAAAGTATTTTCACTAAGGCACTGTCCCTTCAGGACCCTCAAATTCCTGCCTGCTGTTACTTAATGACCTCCAAAATTCTCTCCCATATCATTATAGGTACACTAGGGTCTTGGGTAGTTATATCATCTGAGCCATCTAGGTCTGACATATTGGTTCCCCACTGTTAACATCTAAGTAAATAAGGGCCAAATAATCACAGTGGGGCTGCAGGTATGACTAGTGATGAAGTCAGCCTCCTACAGCCTTGTTTGTCAGTGTTGTGGGACACTACTTTGTAGCAGAAGGCTTAATTTTTCCTGATTCCATGCATACAGCACCATAACATAGCTGTGTGCACCAGAAGGTACAAGAGTCACATTCAGAGTTAGTTGGGGCATGAGGATGGAGGTGATATTTAAGCACTTCGTTAGGAAAGCCTATGAGATTCAGCCAAGTCAGCTCCACTCACAAAAACCAGATGGAGGAGTCCCTGAAGTGTTCTGTGTAAATAGCTTTATTACAGAGGAAGATGAGCTTTCACCTGTTCAGGTAAGGAAATATTGAAACTAGGAGCCTGGGGAAAGGAAAACTATAAGCTGTTTAAGCCACAATATGTTATCCAGCTACAAAGCCTTAGCAGGAAGCTATGGACTCATAGCTATCCAGCCTTGTTCCTGGATCCTGAGTGAGATGAGAAGAGATATAAAAGACAAGTAAATGAAAGAGCAAAGCCCGGTGGAAGTGCTAGAGAGCAGAGGTTCTTGAAAAGGGTTATGAAAAACCCACACAATGTAGGAAATGCTTAATGGAAAAAGAATGGGGTCTCTTCCTTCTTTTCAACTAAGGCTTCTTTTTTTCCAGATTTTTCTGAGTTTAGTCATCAGTTTAAAAAAAAAATCAGCTTTTCTGTCTTCCTTACTGTGTCCTGCTTTGACCAGTATGGAAACAGGTATACAGAAAGAGCAAAATGTCATGTGTTTCTTCTCTGCTGTTCTACCACCACCACCACGACTATGGATATGATTCTCCCCCATTTCTCTATCCTGAATTTTTTCCATCTTAAGAGTAGGCATTCTTTACCTGGGGCTTCTTCAACATTTCCCCAATACATTTTGATAATGTATTTGAATATAATTGGGTTCCTTTGCAATCCTATGTATTTTATTTTATACATTTAAAAACATTATTCTGAAACAGCCATTTGGTGCTTTGACACACAAAAGGATTAAGAATCCTTGTTTTAAAGACTATATTTCTCCCTAAATATTTCTCTAGGTTATCATAATCTTCATTTTGTGTGTATGTGTGTCTGCTTTTTCTTCTTTTGAATTTCCAGCTTCTTTTAATCACTACAAAAGTCTATCAATCAATCAATTAGAACTTATTAAGAGTCAGGTAGTATGCCAGGTACTGCATAGGTGCTGGAAATACAAATAGGAAAATTGAGATAGACCTTACCCTCAAGGAATTTATGTTCCACTTTTTATCTATATTCTAAGAATAGAAGGTATGGAGTCCAACTGCAAGATGAAACTGATGATCCTCCTACTTACTCACCAATACTAAATGTCATGTTCTTGGCTGCCACTTTCTCCAAACATTGCTTTCAAGCCCATGAACCATCCAGTGAAATAAAAGAGGGCCCTGTCAAACCAAGAAGTCTTTTAAATAGCGACATAAATGGTAAAAGTTGTCCTTTTAAACTCAAATTGACTGAGCTAGGCATATATTACAGAGCACAGGGAACCTTGAAAATCCACAAGAATATTAATTCCAGATGACTTCTTTTTTTAATACTACAAAGACTTGGTATGACATTACTATAACTGGAAGCCTGGGAAGGCCAAATATTAATCATAATAAGAACAAAGGCAGAATACTTTAAATGCAGAACACTTTATTTAAAACTCTTTTAAGATGAAAATTACCTTGTTCACAAAAATCCTACTTTCTTGTTTCACTATGGCGTAGAGGCAAAATTGGGTTCTCAAAGTCAATGTCAGTGGAATAGAAATTCTGGCAGTTCCTTCCATGCTAGAAAGGTAATGGGAACAGGCTGTACATACTACTCAAAGACCAGCATAATCAAGCATAAAGAAGTTCATTACCAGCAAGTTGGCCACCACCAGGTGATTGTGACCCAAGAAGCAATGAAAAAAGGAAAATGGCTTCCATATCTTCATGACTCTCATCTCTAGTGAGGATGGCAGAGAAGTTAGAGAAGAAAACTACAGTGATCTTAAGTTTTTGATTATTGTTCATGTGGAGCCATTTCAAGCTTGTCCAACTCTTTATGATCCCACTTGGGGTTTTCTTGGCAAAGATATTAGAGTGGTTTGCCATTTCCTTTTCTAGATCATTTAACAGATGAGGAACTAAGGCAAAGAGGGTTAAGTGACTTGCCCAGCTAGTGAATGTTGAGGCTTGACTCAGATCCTCCTGACTGCAGGGCCAGCACTCTATCTGCTGCACCACCCGGCTGCCCCTTCTTCATCACAGGCAAACACTAATTATGAGCATGTTAAATATGAGGCCTTTTCCCAACAAACAAATTGATGTACTCTTGGAGAAATGGAGCCATATCCATACTTGCGTTATTATATGAAATCCTAAGACACAAAGAAGATGCAGTTAAAATTTCCAGTCTTCTCATTCTTCATTCCCCTTCCAGCTGTACATCTGACTCTCCAGATCTTGCCACCATGCCCCTTAGTACCATGCCTGGCATATAGCAAAGAACGCACTTGAGTTGTCTTGTATTATAGAAAGGGGGCATGAATTTTATAGGGAAGGACAAGGTCTCATTCTTATACTGGTTTCCTACCTCTGCTTTCATCAGATGTTAGGCCCCAATTAGTTAGGGATTTTTTCTGCATGAAAGATTTCAGATTTGGAGGATAAAACAAGGTAGGTTTACCAGGCAAGACGACACAGCTTATCTAGAGCCGAAATAGTCTAGGGATACAAGAAAGGTGAGGCCCAGAAAACAAGAGGTTGTTCAGACTTCCACAAGTCATGAATGAGAAATGGCAAAAAAAAAAAAAATCAGCAAGGACATATATCACCAGGAAAGGCAATGGGCTAGTCATGTAGTAAAAATGAGTAACAACAAGTGGAGGGTCAAGTGTGACCCCAGCTAATTGTGAAATATAAAAGCAACAAGAAATGTCTTCAATACTAGTTTGCTTATTATTTATCACTGATACTTTCACCTACAAATCTTAGAGCTTAATTTTTAGAAATAATTTTGATGGATTAATGATGAAGTAAGTATTATATCCTATCTTCAACATTTTATTCAATATATTTTTCTAAAAGTTTTGGGTTTTGTTTCTCGCAATTGAGTCTTTTTTGAGATGCTAAGGAGCAGAATAGGGGAATGTATTCAGAAAAATATTCTTTTTCATATTATGTGAGTTCGCAAGCAGCTGAGCCACATGATAGCTCAGAAAAATGAGAGCTTACTATTGCAAAACTGCTGTTTGTAAGGTTTGTTGCCACTATTCATTTGTTTCTCTCAAGAAATCTTTGAACATATACTGTTTTCCCCACATTGTTGAGACTTAGCAAGATAATAAAAGAGATAAAAGATATCTGAATGCCTAGGACACAAAAAAGTTGGACTATGGTCTTATAAATAGGCAGAGTAGGACATATATGGTCTGATTCAATTTCCCAGTATATCCCTTTCTCTAAATAAACATCCCATCAAATACCATGCTTTCTTTCAGAAACTGTACTGTTAAAAGATCTATTCCCTGGGCCAAACATTATCTACCATGAAATCTTATTTAAAAAGAAAATATTCCCAGAATAACAATATTTTACTGCAAGGTAATTTCTTGAATTTGGAAAGCTAGGTAGCACATCAGATAGAGTGCTAGACTTAGAGTCAGGAAGACTCATCTTTGTGAGCTCTAATTTGGCTTCGCTTACTAGCTGTGTGACCCTGGGCAAGTAAACATTATTTGCCTCAGTTTCTTCATCTATAAAATGATCTAGAGAAGGAAATGGCAAACCACTCCAGTATCTCTGCCAAGAAAAACTCAAATGGGGTCATGGAAAGTAAGACACAATTGAAAAATGACTCAACAACAATTTATTGAAGTACTTTCCTCAGTGACAAGAGGGACCCAGCTATAGGCACTGAGAAAGGAGGCACTAAATGAAATGAAGGAAAGGATCACAGAAAATATGTGTAATTCTTGTTATGAGTAGCACAAGTGGGATAAGCAGGCCTTCACATGGTATCCTATGTTGTTGCAAAAACTACTATGGACTAAACTATCTTCTGGAATATCAGTATATCAACATGCCGGTGACTTTAATAAGTTCTTCACTATTAGTAATTTCATTTAACACAGGTCCCTTATAATAATAAATAACACTTACATCGTGCTTTAAGGTTTGCAAAATGCAGTACCTGCACCATTTTATCCTCACAACATCCCTGGGAGGTGGGTGCTAATTTTACCATTTTACAGATGAATAAACTGAGGCTGAGAGAGGTTGGGTGCCTTGCCCGAGGCCAAGTCCAACACTCTTATTCACTTTGCCACCTTGCTATCTAAGCCAATGCAGTGGTACCTTGCAAAGGGTCTATTGTCAGGGGGCTATTATATAAATTGGCATTACTCATGACTTAGGAAAATGGGCTTGAAAACTTTCTGATTCAGAAGATTCCAGAAGTGTGCAACAAATCTTTTTATTTTTTTAAAGATGGTCTACAGTATATGGTGCTCTTTATTGAGATGCTCTTGATGACTGCAACATACACTAAGGTGGGGTCTTTTTTTTAATATGAAAATCGGCAGGGCTTTAATTAATTTCTCCATTATAGCCACTAGGACCTAAATTCAGAGTTTTTAGGCATAATATAGCTTTATGTGTTTTATGGTTTATTATTCTTATGGAGTTGGTGATGTTTTTTTTTTTAATTTTAAAGTTTTCTTTGCTCATAAGTAGCTAAGTCTGAGTGGAGGAAATGAAGACCACTCTCTAGAACCATAATCCCACTGGGAAAGCAGTGAGTATTTTTGAGAGACACAAGATCTTTTTTTCTTTACTTTTTTCAAACCTATCTGCGTAGACTAAAGATTTTTAAACAAATCAGTCAGGGGTGTAGAATGAGCTCCCCGTTTCCCTGGAGGAAGTCATGAAGAAGTCTCCAATTTCCCAAGACTCCTTAAAGGGAAATTGAAGCTTTTTTACAAATGATACCCAGAGTAGGACCCTGGTCCTGGCCCTCAGATATGATGAATGATTCACGTATGAAAACAAAATGCCTAGGAGGGGCAACTAGGTAGTGCAGTGGAGACAGCACCACCTCTGAACTCAGGAGGACCTGAGTTCAAATCCACCCTCAGACACTTGACATTTACTAGCTGTATATCCCTAGGCAAGTCACTTAACCCCAATTGCCTGGTCAAAAAAAAAATTGCATCAGGAAAGGTGGCTGTACAGAGTGTCCTAAAAGTCTTAGTGTAGCATCACATTGGTAAAACTTAGCTTAAGCTTTGTGGTATATATATATATATATATATATATATATATAAATAAAAATTATATATATAATTATATATAAATATATAATATATAAATAAAAATTAAATCTATATATGCATGTATATATGTATGCATATGTGTACATATACAAATACATAGTATGTATACATATGTAAAAGCATTCCATAACATGTATATGTATATTTATATATAAATATATATCCATGTGTGATAGCTTTTGTGCCATTTTATAAGTTATGGTATCCATTACGTACTAGTGATGGACAGAACATCATCACAAATGAGGCTCCCCAGCTAACTGAGAAACAAGCATGGAATTGGAAGCAAACTTCAAAAGAGTGGGCAGCAGGGGTGGGACAGGCTAGTGTATCCATTGTTCCAATTTAATACCATAACACAGGTCTCTCCCCCACAGCATATCCTCCTTGTTCAGCGTCAGATGTCTGTGGTAGAGGAAGACTTGGAAGAGTTCCACCTGGCTCTGAAACAGTATGTGGAAAGTGCTTCCTCGCAGAGTGGGTGCCTACAGTAAGTCATCTATTACATACCCAGGAGCTGGGCCAGGGGGGCATACAGTGTGTGCCAGGTATTTCTTTTCATCTTTAATATGAGTAGGTACATGAAAAGCACATTTTTGAAAACTGGCTCTTCGAAAAGTTAATGTTTAAGCCATGCTGACACTCAAGGCCTTGTCTCATGTTTCTCTTAACTAAATATTTCCTAAACTGTCATTAGTCTCTACCCTGATTTTATCATAAATTGCACATTTTTAGAAATGTGAGGCTTAGGGAAATCAGGTGGGGATCAGCCCTTAGGGTTGGGTGAAAGAGAAAAAGAGAAGAGGGTTTGAGATCATCAAATACCTACCTATTGCATTCTGCCAAGCCTGATGGAATGATGTTTAACTGTTCCTGGGGGATGCGGTCTATCTCAACCACAAGTGTTCCCAGCTATGACTGTTCTCTTGGCAGCCTGGCCCAGTAAAGATTCCAACTGTCATAAAATTGCAAAAAAAAAAATTGCAAAATTCCCTCAGCTACTCCCTTCAAAAATGTTCTAATTGGTGTCCATCAGTCAGCACCTACTATGTGCCAGAGACTGTGCTAAGTTATGGAGATATGATGAAAGGCAAAAGATGGCCCTAGATCTCAGTAAGTTCACAGTCTGATGAGGGAGACAACATATAAACAACTAAGTGTAAAAGATCTATATGCAAGATAATTTGGAAATAATCAACAGAAGGAAGGCACTGGAGTTAAGAAGAATTGGTATCTAGTAGAAACATTACAGTAGAAATGGCAGCTAGGTGGTACAGTAGATAGAGAACTAATAATCAAATCTGGCCTCAGACACTAGCTATGTGACCCTGGGCAAATCCCATTTCCCTCAGTTTCCACATCTGCAAATAGCTCTTAGGAAGATTAACGAGATAATATGTCAACATACTTAGGACAAAGGAGAAAAGATCTTGCACACTTCTCCACTACGGCTATTAACTTCATTGCCTTCTGTATTTATTGTAGCCCATTTGGGGTCATGAAGAGTTGGACATGACTGAAAAATGACTGAACAATCAACAACGGAAAGAGTGCTAGATTTGTAATCAGAGGACTTAAAATCCTGCTTTTCCTATTTACCAGCTATGTGACTGTGGGAAAATCACAACCTCTCTGACCCTCAGTTTTCTTATCCATGAGATGAGCGGATTGAACTGTATGACCAGAAACCAAGGGAAACATTTAAGAATGAAAAACCAGTAAATATATGGAGAAGGGATGGCATACAGTTTCAAATCCTATAGTCCAGTCTCTTGAATTTACCCTGTACATAACTGATGAAACACTGCTTTCACAAGACTATAACAATCATAGTAAATGACATGTCTATGACACTTTAACAGAGAGAAAGTCTCTATAGGATACCAGAATCAAGTAGACATGGCTTCTATTGCAATCCTTGTCCTGTTATGGTTTCAATAACCATAATGAAATGGAAGCTTATTTCCTGCCATGAAATATAACAGAAATATAAAGTTCCACCTTTTAACAGAGTGGAATGGGCTAGCTTTGAGAGGTAAAAAAGCCCCTTATCACTGGAACTTTTCAGGTGAAGAATGTTTGACCACTTATTGGGTTTGGTTTTTTTTTTTTTTTTTTTTTTTTTTGCAGAAAGGACTCTTAACCAGGTGTGGATTAGATTAAATAACTGCTAAGGTCCCTTCCAACTCTAAAATTCTGTCATTCTAGAATGTGAAAACTTGAGTTTTTTAGCCTCTCCTCTTCTTCAGCAGAATGATGATTGTTAGTGATTCTTCACTCATTTTTGACTGTTAGCGGTCTTTATTCATGTCTTACTTTTACCATGATTATCCCAAAATAGCCACTTTTCAGAGACTGAACTTCAGAGAAATGGAACCTACACCAGAGAGAATACTAATCAGCCTGGTCAAATTCGATTTTCCACTTGTACCAGGTGATCAGTTCTCTTGATATCACTAATGCTATCAGCTTTAGTCTAATTCAGTTCATATGATTGACCCATGCTTGGCTGATGATTAAGATGTCTTTACATGGCTATGAATCCCGTCCTTTGCCAAGTATCTGATTTATCCTCACTTTCCCATTCCCTTTCAGTGGCCTGACTGCATTTTTAAGAGTCTTAAGTCTTTTTAGTACCAACCACTTTCTTCTCTCCTTACTGTTTCTCTAAGTCACTGCTCCACTGATAGCTGTGTGGGAGCCCCCTTAAGTACAGAACCCAAAGTAACTATCTTGGTAACTCAGAGAAGTTGTTGCAGAGTCTTAAGTTAGGTCTCAGAGGAGAAAAGGAATTAAAAGCTAAGGTAGGTACATAAACAGAAATTATGAATTTCCAGGTAAGTAAAGTTTATAAATAGCTATGGGATGATCCTTGGGGTTCTGAGCCATTCTGGATGTACATTTTTCTAAAATAGATCACACATTTAATTTTGGTGAGTCAATACCATCACCAGGACTATAAATCATTGCTCTTCACATAAATGCAGCAATGGACTTAGAATCTGGAAGATCTGCATTCAGATCTTGAACTAGCTTTGTGACTCTGGGCAGGTCACTTACCTCTCAGCCTCAGTTTCCTCATCTATAAAATGGGGAAATAATAGAACAAGAACTTACCTCCCAGAGTTGTTGAAAGAATCAAATGAAATAAATATGTATTAAACCACTATCCTTCAGGGTATCCACAAAGTCAAAACCATTTTTATAACAATACTAAAATGTTTAATTTTTATTATGGTAAGCATTAATAGATACAACTCATAAACAAAAGTTCTTTTCAGGAAAAGGGCTCTCAATAATTTCTAAGAGTGAAAAGGAGTTCTGAGACCAAAATGTTTGAATACTGCTGTTTTATAGACTTATCTCATTTTATTCTTGTAGTATATATTGTATAATGAAAACAGTATCCCCATTTTTATAAATGTCAGAGGAAAGATTAGAATACAGTCACACTTGACTCCAAGTTCGGCATTCTTTGCACTCATTTACTTTTCTGACTGTAATAGAATCCCGGACTTAAAAGTAGAAGGGACTTAAAATGCTTAACTGGGGCCCAAGGAGGTTCAGGTTGCCCAAGGTAACACAAGTAGTAAGTTGTATCTGGAAATTTGAAGTCAAGTCCTCTCAATCCTAGATCTAGTATTCTTTTCACACTCGGCTTGTCATCTGTCAAATAAGGCTGTCGGCGTTGATGATCCCCTAAGGCTGTTTCCAGCTCTGAATCCTATGATGCACTGGATCAAGGAAGACTAAAAGGAATGAAGTTTTCATAAGACTAGTAAATAGCTTGGTAAGGCTCTGTCCTTGGTAAAATCGGAAGCTGAGAAAATAAACCACACTTCTGTTGCATCTTTCCTGGCTGATTTATACTAGACTAGCTTATGGGAAAAGATTCATACATACATATATATACATACATACACACACACACACATATATATACACATATGTGTATACACACATATGTAAACAGAAATAACTCAGTGAAAGCAGTAGAAACAAAAAATGGTTGTTGTCCTTAATATTCAGAGGACCAAAATAACATCACAATATCACGGTCAATGTACAGTGTGCATGTTCAGGTGAAGACGTCGCTAAATCTAAAACTTAAATGTATTACAGTGTCACCTAGTGGTCACTTTTAGATAAATCACATTGTTTAAAAAAAACCCTCAGAATGAAAAAGAATCTTTGAGTTTATCTAATCCAATCTCCTTTGCAAATCACTTCACCCTGTTTGCCTCAGTTTCCTCATCTGTAAAATGAACTGGAGAAATGACAAACCACTCCAGTATCTTTGCCAAGAAAACCCCAAAAAGGGTCACAAAGAGTTGAACATGATTGAAACGACAGAACAATCTGATCTCATTTTACAGAGGAGGAACTAAGACTCAAGGTCATATATAGATAACAAGTGTCTCTAGGAATGTGTGAAATCTACAGTTTCCTGGAACATTCTTCATGCTACTTTCTCAAGACTTGCTCTTCCTGCTCTTCTGAAAGGAAGGATTATTCAATCTGTCTCCCAATTAGTATAAATCAGCACATGATTTCCTTTGAAAGACACCTTGTCCTCTAATTGAGGGCACCTAGAAAAGAGATGTGTTGTCTCCTTAGTACAACAGTAAAGTATCTATGGTTTCCAACTACCCAACTACCATTCACACATAGCTCATGTTTAGAAAAATATGAACTACATTAGATGAGAAACATTCTTAAAAGTAAACATTGCTAGATATTCAATTTATAGGCTTTGTGCCCAGTGACCTACATTTGAAATAACATATATCATGTTGCAGATGGAAAAATATTCCACTGACAATTGACTACAACCAAAAATATTTAAATATTTTAGTATTTTAAAATGTGAGATAAAAGTGCATTTCCTAAATTTAAAATCAAGCATGTCAATGATCCATGTGTTACATCATAACAATTTTTGCATTATTCAAACCACTTCTATAAAATTTCCAAAAATTGAAAATCTATGTACATTTATCTTGAATGTGAAATATATCATTTGAGTAATATATAACTCATATTTATGACATTTTATGTTACCATTTTCTTTATAACCACACAAAATACAAGTCTAATTATTCTCATTTCACAGAAAAGTAAAGGAAGCCCTGAAGACATGCAGTGATTAATCATAGTTACACAGCTAGTCAACGGATAAATACTGGACTTGGCCTTGCTGTGCCAGCTCTCCAGCCTCTACTCTTTCCATGACAGCACTCTGCCTTTCCTAAATATTTTCTTTAAAAAAAAAAAAAAAAGATTAAGGGTGTAATAAGTGTTAAGTGATGCCCTTGATTAACAAGTCATTGGGAACAGAAATAGTTTTAACAAGCATCATCTTAAGCAAACTGCAGTTTTGCAGAAGTTCGGGTCTCCTTGGTATGAAACAATGGTGGTGATAGTAGCGAAGGAGAAGAAGGAGGAAGAGCAGGATTGTTACAAGTAAAAGGACCAAGGCTTAGTTAGACTAAAGTGTGAGTCCTCAAAGCCTAATCACATATCACTAACTGCAGGAGGCAATGGCCTCGGAAACAGTTTTGTGCAGCCCCTTTTTATCCTGAGGAGTAAATTTTGTCAAGAGAGGCAGAAGTGTCTCTCAAGGGGCTTTCTGGAAACCTGTACCCCCACCCCCGAAACTGGAGGAAAATGAGAGTATACCCAGTGGAGTCAATCAGTCTAAAACATTAATTAAGCATCTGCTGTGTGCCAGGCACTGTGTTAAGGCAATAGGCAGGGACAAAGAGCTCACAATCTAACGGAGGAAACAGCACATAAAAAAGCAGAAGAATGGGGTGAGGGATGGAGGACACAGGAGGAACATGACCAAAGACCCAGAAGAGTCTGCAGCCCACTGTGAAATGATGATGACTGTCCTAGGTGCCCTCTTTAAATGGAGGTCCTGGGAGGAACTCTCCACTGTCCACCCTGTACCCTCTCCAATCACAGAGAGAAAGGGGTGTCAGGGGGAGAGGGTACTGAGGAGATGTGAGTGTCAGAGTTAATGTTATGTTGCAAGACAATGTATTAGAGGTAAAGCTGCAGGAAATCATATCCAAGAACATATCCTCAGACATTTTATTTTTTCATTGATTAAAGTGTCTCTGGGAACTTTATCTCTAGAACTCTTCACTAATAGAGCTATTAATAAAACATTGTGAGTCAACAAGGTACAAGTGAAAAAAAGCACTGACCTAATTAGGAGTTTGGAATTCTGGGTTGTAGCCCAAGATCTCCAAGACGATTTCTTTTTTTATATTAATTTTATTTATTTATAGTGTTCTACAATCACTACCATAAAGCTTTTCCCCTACTTACTCCACACCTTCCCCCTCCCTCCCCAAGACAGCATACAATTCTATATAGGATCTACATATACATTCCTATTAAATACACTTTCACTACAGTCATGCTGTGTAGAAGAACTAAAATGAATGGGAGAAAACACATAACAAAGCAAAACATAATACACACAAAAAAATGACCTGTTACATTCTGCGATTGACTTCCATAGTTCTTTCTCTGGATGTGGAGGGCATTTTGCCTTTGAAGACCATTGGGAATTATTTTTTTAAATCTTTGCATTGCTATGAAGTTTCAAGTATACTAGAAAAAAATCCTCGCACGCTGTGGTTGTTGCTGTGCACCAAGTTCTCCTGGTTCTGCTCCTTTCATTCAGCATCAATCCGTTTATATTTCAAAGGCCTCTCTGAAATTTTCTTGTTAATCATTTCTTACAGCACAATAGTATTCCATTACATTCATATACGATAATTCATCCATCTATTCCCCAATTAATGGGCATCTCTTTGATTTCCAGTTTTTGGCAACTACAAAGAGTGCTGCTATAAATATTTTTGTACATGTAGAACCCTTTCCCATTTTTATGATCTCCTGGGGATACAGTCCCAGAAGCAGTATTGCTGGGTCAAAGGGTATGCACATTTTTGTAGCCCTTTGGTCATAGCTCCAAACTGCTTTACAGAATGGCTGGATGAGCTCACAGCTCCACCAAGAATGAATTAGTGTTCCAACTCTCCCACATTTTCTCCAACATTTATCATCTTCCTGTTCTGTCATGTTTGCCAATCTTATAGGTATGATGTGGTACCTCAGAGTTGTTTTGATTTGCATCTCTCCAATCAAAAGTGATTTAGAGCATTTTTCATATGATTATAAATATCTTTAATTTCTTTCTTTGAAAATTGCCTGTTCATATCCTTTGACCATTTATCAGTTGGGGAATGACTTGTATTGTTGTACATTTGACTCGGTTCTCAATATATTCTGGAAATAAGGCCTTTATCCCCAAGATTAGCTGTAAAATTTCTTTTCCAAT
>JAQQSK010000014.1:67545-83862 GCA_028658325.1 Potorous gilbertii
TGTTAGCGCTAGGCCACCTTCTCTAGCATTTCTTTTCATTAGTCCCTTTGATATTCTGGACGTTTTGTTATTCCAGATGAATTCTGATATTATTTTATCCAGCTCTAGAAAATAATTATCTGATAGTTTAATTGGAATGGCACTAAATAAGTAATTTAATTTAAGTAGAATTGTCATTTTTATTATATTGGCTTGGCCTATCCATGAGCAACTGATACTTTTCCACTTACTTAGGTCTGACTTTATTTGTGTGAAAAGTGTCTTGTAAATTGTCTTCATGTAGTCCCTGGGTTTGTTTTGGCAGGTAAACTTCTGAATATTTTATAGTGTCTACCTTAGCTTTAAATGGGATATCTCTCTCTATCTCTTGATGTTGGACTTTGTTGCTAATATATAGGAATGCAGAAGGCTTGTGAGGATTTATTTTGTAACCTGCAACTTTGCGAACATTGTTTATTATTTCAAGTAGTTTTTTACTTGAATTTCTGCTCTCTAAGTATATCATTTGTAAAGAATGATAACTTAGTTTCTTTTTTGACTGTTCTAATTCCTTCAATTTCTTTATGTTGTCTAATTGCTACAGCTAACATTTCTAGCACCATATTGTATAATAGTGGTGAAATGGACATCTTTGTTTCACCCTTGATCTTATTGGAAATGCATCTAGCTTATCTCCATTGCATACAATGCATAAAAACTTCCTGAAGGTTTTAGGTAGATACTGCTTATTATTTTATTGAAAGATCCCTTTATTCCTATGTTCTCCAATATTTTTAATAGAAATTGGTGTTGTATTTTGTTGAAAGCTTTATCTGCATCTATTGAGATAATCATGTGGTTTCTGTAGTTTTGTTGTTGATATGATTGATAATGCTAATAGTTTTCCTAATATTGAACCAGCTCTGCGTTCCTGGTATGAATCCTATCTGATCATAAAGTGTTATTCTTATGATAAGATGTTGTATTCATTTTGCTAAAATCTTAAAATTTTTGCATCTATATTCATTAGAGAAATTGGTCTATAATTTTCTTTCTCTGTTTTGTCTTTCTGGTTTAGGTATCAAAATCATATTTGTATCATAAAAAGAATTTGGGAGGACTCCTTCCGCAATTTTCAAAAATAGTCTATATAGTATTGGAATTAACTGTTCTTTGAATGTTTGATAGAATTCACTTGTAAATCCATCTGGCCCTGGAGATATTTTCCTAGGGAGTTCACTGAAGGCTTGTTCAATTTCTTTTTCTGAGATGGGGTTGTTTAAGTATTCAACTTCCTCTTCTATTAATCTGGGCAACTTGTATTTTTTTTAAAATACTCATCCATCTAAGATTGTCGAATTTGTGGGCATAAAATTGGGCAAAGTAATTTCTAATTATTGTTTTAATTTCCTCCTCATTGAAGGCGAGTTCGCTCCTTTCATTTTTGGTAGTCATTTGGTTTTCTTTTTTTTAATCAAATTTAATCAAAGGTTTACCAATTTTATTAGTTTTTCATAAAACCAACTATTTATTGGTTTTATTTATTAGTTCAATAGTTTTCTTAATTTCAATTTTATTAATCTCTCCTTTTGGTTTCAGTATTTCTAATTTCGTATTTACTTGGGGATTTTCAATTTGTTTTTTGTCTAGCTTTTTCAGCTGCATGCCCAAGTCATTGATCTCCGCTTTTTCTATTTTATTCATGTAGGTGTTCAAAGATATAAAACTTCTCCTAAGAACTGCTTTTGCAGTATCCTAAAAGATTTGGTAGGTTGTCTCATTATTGTCATTCTCTTGAATGAAGTTGTTGATTATTTCTGATTTGTTGTTTAACCTACTCCTTCTTTAGGATTAGATTATCTAATTTCCAATTAACTTTTGATTTATCTTTCTATAGTCTTTTATTACATATAATTCTTATGCATTATGATCTGAGAAGGATGCATTGACTATCTTTGCCTTTGTGCAATGCATTTTGAGGGTCTTATGCCCTAGAACATGGCCAATTTTTGTATATGTATCACATACTGCTAAGAAAAAGGTATATTCCTTTCTATTCCCATTCAATTTTCTCCAGAGATTTATCATTATCTACCTTATCTGGTTTTATTTGCTTCCTTAACCTCTTTCTTGTTTATTTTGAGGTTATATTTATCAAGTTCAGAGAGGGGAAGGTTGAGATCCCCCACTAGTACAGTTTTGCTATCTATTTCTTCCTTCAACTCCTCCAACCCCTCCTCTAAGAAATTTGGATGCTATACCACTTGGAGCATATATGTTTAGTAATGATATTGTTTCATTGTCTATGGTGCCTTTTAGCAGGCTATAGTTTCCTTCCTTATCTCTTTTGATTAGAACTATTTCTGCTTTTGCTTTGTCTGAGATTAGGATTGCTATCCCCGCTTTTCTTACATCAGTTGAAGCACAATACATTGTTCCCCAACCTTTTACCTTTACCCTGTGTGTATCCCATTTCAAATGTATTTCTTCTGAACAACATATTGTTGGATTATGGCTTTTAATCCATTCTGCTATCCATCTCCGTTTTATGGGAGAATTCATTCCATTCACATTCACAGTTAAGAATACAATCTGTGTATTTCTCTCTATCCCTTTTTCCCCCTTGCTTATGCTTTTAGTTCTCCCTTCCCCTCCACAATAGTTTTAATTTTTGACCACCGGCCTCCCTCAGTCTCCCCTTCTTTCTTTTAGCCCCACCCCACTTTTACTCCCCTTTACCCTTCTTTATTCCCCTTTACCCTTACTAGCTCTTCCCTCCCTTTTAGCTTTACTTCCCCTTTCTTCCCCCTTCCCCTCCTACTGCCTATAGAGCTAATCAGAATTATATACTTAAGTTTCTTGTTCCCTCCTTGAACCAAATCAGATGAGACTACCTCTCAAACAATGCTCATCTCCCTCCCCTCTTTCCTTCTACTATAATTTTGTATTTCTTCCTGTGATGTAATTTACCATTTTTTTCTTACTCCTTTTCACATCTTCTGTTACAATCCCTTCACATACTTAAATTATATTTTTATCATCACATCATTTACTTTATACCCATTCCCTTTATGTATATGCTTTTTATATTTCGTAACAGATGTGCAATTCTCAAGATTAACAAGTATCATCTTCCCTTATAGGGAGGCAAACAGTTTGCCCAAATTGAGCAACAAGTGTTGGGTTGTTCTTTTCCCCCCATTTACCTTTTTATGCCTCTCTTGAGACTTGCATTTGAAGACTGAATTTTCTGTTGAGTTCTGGCCTTTTTGTCAGGAAGGTCTGGAAATTCCTTACTTCATTGAATGACCATCTGAAATGCTAAAATGTTATGCTGAACTTTGCTGGGTAACTGATCCTTGGTTGTAGTCCCAGGTCCTTTGCCTTATGGAATATTGGATTCAAATTCCTTCGATCTTTTAATGTAGAAGCTGCAAGGTCCTGTGTGATCTTGACTGTAACTCCTCAATATCTGAATGGTTTTTTTCTGGCTGCCTGTAGTATTTTCTCCTTCACTTGATAGTTCCAGAATTTGGCAACAATATTTCTTGGAGTTTTTAGTTTGCAATCCCTTTTGAGAGGTGAATGGTGGATTCTTTCAATGACTACCTTGCCTTCTGGATCTAGCACTTTTGGGCAGTTTTCCTTGATGATTTCTTGGAAGATATTGTCCAGACTCTTTTTCTCATCGTGACTTTCTGGTAGGCCAATAATGCTTAAATTTTCTCTCCTAGATCTATTTTCCAGGTCAGTTATTTTTCCAGTTAGATAGTTAACATTTTCTTCTATCTTTTCATTCTTTAGATTTTGTTTGACTGATTCTTGATGTCTTATAGAGTCATTAGTTTCTACTTGCCCAATTCTAATTTTTATCAAATTGTTTTCTTCAGTTAACTTTTGCATCTCATTTTCCATCTGTCCAATTATTTCTTTTAAGGAGCTATTTTCTCCAGTTAATTTTTGTGCTTCCTTTTACATTTGTTCAATTTTCCTTTTTAAAGAGACGTTCTCTTCATGGAATTCTTTTTTCATGCTTTTAACATCATTGGCAAGTTTCTCTTCCATTTCCTTCTTCAGCTGTTCCAGGAGAGCTGTTTGTGCATGTGAGCAGTTCATAGTCCCTTCTGAAGTTTCAGACGGGAGTACAGTCTCACTACTGGCCTCTTAGGTATTCATGTTTTAGTTCTTGTTCCCATAGAAAGATTCTATAGTTTTTTCGCCCCTGGCTTTGCTTTTTCTTGCTCATGACTGTGATTGTGTGGTGTGACTTCTGGCTCTTTCCAGTTAGAAGCTGCAGAACTTGGGGTTGAGCTGACTGGTTTGAAAAAGCTAAGGACACGTGCTAATTGTTTGGGGCTAGCTTGTTAAGTGTGGAGGAGGGGTGGTCTGGTCACAGGAGATCTCCTCAGCTGAGCTGAGGCAAAGACAAGCTCAGGGGTTGATGATCCCAGCTGCCCTATTGTCTTTCCATTTCCCCTGGAGTACTGAGGCACACCTGGATCCTGGTGCGAGTTTCCACCCCCTCTGTGGTTCCTCTCGTAGGACTGAGGCTTGCCTGGGCCCTAGTGCAAGTTTCCATCTCCACTGGAGCTCCTCTCCTAGGGCTGAGGCACCTCTGGGTCTTAGTGCAAGTTTCCACTGCCCTGGGGTCCCTCTCCTTTCAGTTTACCTCTGCCAGAGTAAGAGGAATCCCCCTTAGCTATTTTCCTAGCCTCAGGTGTTATGAGACTGTTTGGCCTATCAGCTGTTTCCACTGATCCAGGATTTTTCTGGGGAAATCCTAGATGGGACTCTTGTTGCGGCTCAGTCAGGTCAGATTCTTTGTGCCCCATTTGGATTTTTCTTGGCAAAAATACTGGAGTCATTTGCAATTTCCTTCTCTAGTTCATTTTACAGGTGAGGAAGTGAAGCAAATAGGGTTAAGTGATTTGCCCAGGGTCACATTTGAACTCAGATCTTCCATACTCCTGGACCAATGTTATCCACTGGACCACTGAGCTGCCCCAGAAGGGATGTTTAGTTAGGAATAGTTTAGATGATTTCGGAGGTCCATTCTAACTCTTGATGTTCTTTGGTTTGGTGATGTTTGACCTCAGAGAAGTCATTTCCCTCTAGACTTTCAACTGTAAAGTGACAAAGTTGGACTCAGTTACATCATTCCAGATCTAAAGCCACATTTCCATTAGAATATAAGCTCCATGAATAGGGATTATTTCAATCTTCATATCCACATCACATAACAGTCTGGTACATAGCAGATGTTTAATAAATGTTTTCTAAGATTTTGTTACCTAAATTTTAACTTTATTGGCTATAATTTTTATTAGCTAAATTTGTGTAGCTAAATTATAAGTTTCTTGAGGGCAGGGTTCATGTCTTATTCACCTTTGCATGTATAGCAGATAGTACAATGCCTTCCTTACATCTAATGAATACTGAATAAATGTTTCTTGACTATGGAGTCACACAAGATGGTTTATTCTCTGAATTCCTGGCTGGAATACTCCCATCAACGAGTCAAATCCATGGGAGCAAATATAAATTATACCCTAATTATAAATGTTTATGCTATCAGATGCTTCCAGTGTCAGGATTTTACAGTTTTTCATTGCTCATACTTCCTCACTGATAATTATTGTATAGTCAGAACTGAACAGTGAACAACAAATTGGGAACAAGTAGCTTTCGCTAAGTCTTGAAGATTTTGTATTTTCACCTCATGAAAACGGAGGTGGGAAGCTAAGTATTCCAGAGTTGGGGGGAATGTTTTCCAGACAATTATATTGCAGTGAGGGCAATTTTAAAACTCCAGGACAACTTTAAAAAATCATTATCACTGTCTTGTCCAGACAGAATCACTATCATAAATAGGAACAAAAGCTCACCTCAGGATGGGA
The DNA here is from genome assembly GCA_028658325.1 of Potorous gilbertii. Lineage (NCBI taxonomy): Eukaryota > Metazoa > Chordata > Mammalia > Diprotodontia > Potoroidae > Potorous > Potorous gilbertii. The sequence continues at coordinate 73,422 of JAQQSK010000014.1, forward strand.
AGGTTCCGAGTACGCCTCCGTAAGGAGACTGGTCTACTGCATGAAGAAAGATAATGCCATTTGTCCCCAAACAGCTCGAGCTAGACTCCAGTAAACTCTGCAACAGAACTCCAATTCTTCCCATTTAACTTGGGTTTCTGTCTAGCCTAGGGTACCTTCCAATAATTTAAACCTTACAATTTAGAATCAAAAAGCTACCATGTCTGATCTCTGAAAAGTTGTGATTCATTTCTCCCAACTTGCAATTTCATGTAGCAACTTTTCTGTAATTTATCATCTTCAAGAGTTTACCGGGTACTAAGCAATTAAGTACATGTCCCTTGCCCACATAGCTAGAATGTCAGATGCAAGACTCAGGTCATCTGCCCTCTACACCACACAATGCTTCTGGAGACTGTCAATCTGATCCCAAAACAGAAAAAGTTTTAAAAAACACCATAAAGGTATCTGGAACAATGTTTAACTCAGTATTTTAATCATGCACCATGGTTGAGATCATTCTCTTCCCTAAACCTATTTCCTATTATAAAATGGGAATGCTACCTTGCACTATTTATCTGACAAAATTTTTGTATACATGAACTATGATTATGACATATATATATAGTCATTTTTTTGAATCTAACAACTCTTTTTCTTTTTTAATTCAGTGTTTCTATTCAGAAGCTTTCAAATGAATCCCGCTTTATAGTTTATGAGTTCTGGGAGAACAGCAGCATGTGGAATAGGTAAGTCAACAGCGAGTTTAGTTTTTAATGTATAGACCAAAAACATAGGTATGATTTCAGAAGTACTAGAAGATACTTCTATTACCTGGTATGGGGATGAGCAGCTATGAGGAATGAAAGAATAAAACTGGGGCTAGTAAAAGAAAAGAATTATCATGTACTTTATTTTGCCTAGGGATAGCCCTGCAAAAGATATTATAGTTGTTTTTTTAAATGAATATCCCCAAACTCCACCCAGGTCACTCAATCCAGATGTTTCTGAGAAAAGTAAAAATGTCACATGGAAACAAAGTGAAGATATCCCAGCATTTTTGGAAATTCATGGTTTCATATTCACAATTTTCTTACTTTTCTACATTCTCCACCAATGTTCCTTTGATTGTGGCCATGTGGTTCCTTGGTTTTGAAACAAACTTATTATGAGAACAGCTCAGACTTTTCTTTTTCATACAAAATATAAGAAACCACATCTACCTCCAAACACAATTTAACCTACATGTTTGTTGTCAGATGTGGAATGAACTTTATCTAGTTAAAACCCATTTTGCAGATGAGGAAATCAAGTCAAGATTATTTACCCAAGGTCATGAAGGCAAACAAGTGAGAGGAACTGGAGTTTGAACTCAAGCCCTCTGACACTAAATTTCACATTCTTTCCACTGTACCATACTACCTCCTACTCCAATGCTTCTGGTCTTGTGAAGGCCATAGGTCCTCAAAGGTTAACTAGCTTTGCCATGTTCTAGCAACCTGGAAAGGTTCCAGTACAGATCTGGTGACGTTGCCTTTCTCAGGAACCTAAACCACAAATGGTACGTCTCAGGTGATTTTTTTTTTAATGGCCCTAGTACCTCATGGAGATTGCCTGCAGAGGAGTGGCAAATCATGTTGCACTCACACCAATATAATCATATATCCCTTAAGGATTTGAAGTATAATATATATAGCCACAAACATTTTCCTCTCAGGTTATATAAAAGATTAGAGAATGAAGGCTGTCAATTTAGAAAAGCATGGGTCTCTTTACCACAGAATAGACGAAAATACAAAATTCCACTTATTTCAGCCTCTTGCCTGCTAGCCTAAACTCTTCAGGACAGGTTTAAAAATGAAGCAAAACAAAATAAAAAAAATAAAAACTCTTAGGATGAAATCCATAATCTCACATGGTCTTTGTTGTTTGTGTCCAACATTTCATGACCCCATTTGGGATTTTCTTGGCAAAGATACTGAAATGTTTTGCCATTGACTTCTCTAGTTCATTTAACTGATAAGGAAACTGAGGCAAACAAGGTTAAATTACTTGTCCAGGGTGACCCTGCTAGTGTCTGAGGCTAGATTTTAACTGTGTCTTCCTAATTACAGGTCTGGCACCCTATCCATTTTGCCACCTGGCTGCCAATCTCATATGGTAGAGCGTGCCCCAATATTCATTTACTCGATGTTTTCCACTTGTTTAAACTTATAGTTTGCTAAAACTTATGTGAATTATCTAGTGTTCCACCTCCACGAGAGAATTCAGATTCTCTTGATTAATCAAATGATCCTCAAAAAGTTCTGTTCTTCAGCTTTTTCATATCTAATCCCAAGATACATATGACTTTAGCCTCTGTTGCATTTTATTTTGGAAAAATTAAAAAGATAAATGAAAATGCACTGACATGTAATTGTTCATACAGCCACCTTCAGATGAATTACAGCAAGGCATTCCAAAGGAGCAATGTGGATTTCTTGGAAACTCCAGAACTCACGTCTACTATGCTAGTTCCTGGTAACTATGCTGGCTTTACCTTGCTTAGTTTTTCCATGTCATTTTATCTTCCTGCCTCCCAAGTACTATCATTTTTCTCCATACTATCTAGCGATTTATTTTTCATATCCTTTCTCTCCAACTCAAATGTCCATTTAGGAAAGGCTTTCTCTATGATTCTTAGAATTATCGGGAATCAGTACATGAGCAGATGCTTCCTTACAAAATAAGAGTGGCTTATTTTATATTCCAATATAGGTCAAATGGTATTAGAATAAACACCAAGGGATTTTCCAGTTCTCTCATAGTGGAATTTTATACAGTGGATTAAGTGATGGGCTAGAGTTTGTAAATGTTATGGAAAGATTTTCATTATGACTATTTGGTGAAATGGAATTTCAAACATACAGTTTGGAAGGAATAAGAAAAAAAAACTCAAAATATCTAACAGTTCAAAGATTTCAGACCTGTCTTACGCTAATTTGAGCCTCACCCTGAAAGCGACTATGGAATCTCTAGAGCCTGGTAATTAAATCTGTCTGAGATCCCTTCAATACAGACCTTGTCTGACAATTTTTATCTGTAGGTCCTCAGTTACAGGTTCAGTATTGGCCTAGAGGAAACAAACTCAATGAATGCAGAGTTCTGGGTGTTCTCTCTAAATATCAAGTGTAAGCTTCAAATAGCAAGTCATCCCATGTGGTTAAATGAGTCTGTGGCTTCGTTATCTGACTCACAACTCTTAGTACTCTTGAGGTTCAAGGGACCGTGAAGGTGAGAATCAGAGAAGAAAGTAAACAAGACTCTAAGATGGAAATTGTTCATCTTTGGCACAACTATATTAAGCTTGAACATTAAAAGATCTGTAGTACATTGGGGGCATGAGAAGCGAAAATCTGTAACGTAGATTCACTTCCATGTTTTATAATTTTTCTACGCATCTGTGAACATAATTTGTTAGCTGATAATTTCTCAGGTAACCAGTGGCTATCTTTATAGCTGAAACATCTTTGGGATAGCTGGAACATCCTAGGAGTCCTAATACAAGTAGTCCTTTACCTTGACCACTATAGCCATTTTCTGCTTCCTACCACCTAGTTCAAGCAATGAGTCAGAGAAAGAGCAATCAATTAACAAACAACAATTCATCAAGCACTTACTTTGTGCAAGGCATTGTGTTATGGCTGGGGATATGAAAAGAGGTGAAACCCGCACTTAAGGAGGTTACAATCTAACAGAGAAGACAACATGCAAACAAATACATGCAAAGCACGCTATATACAAGGACACAAACAATTAACACAAGGAAGGCATTAGAATGAAAAGCATGGGGAAGGCTTCCAATAGAAGATGGGATTTTAAAGGAAGTCAGGTTAAGTCAGTAATTGCAACTGAAGACAAAGCATTCCAGGAATGGGAGAAAGCCAAAGAAAAAGCCCAGAAAAGAGAAGTGGAGTATCTTGTTCATGGGACAGCCAGCAGGCCAATGTCACTGGATTGAAGAATATATATCTGGGAATAAGGGTTAAGACTGGAAAGGTAAGAGAGGGCTAGTTTATAAAGGGCTTTAAAGGCTAAGCAGAGGATTCCAGAGGCAACAGGAAGTTTATTGAACAGTTTATGATTGATTAGACCTGTGCTTTCCAAAAAATCACTTCAGTGGCTAAATGAAAAATGATTATAGTAGGAAAAAACTTGGTGCAGGCAGACCCCAAAAGCAGGTTATTGCAATAGCCCAGGCGTGAGGTGATGAAAGCCTACGCTAGAGTGGTAAGCAATGTCAGAGAGAAGGGATGTTGCAAAGGGGAAATTACAGGCCTTAGCAACAGCTTGGATATGCACTCTTGGGTCAAGAAATGAATATCACAATGAACCACGTACTGCTATTACTACTGAATGCCTTACGAATTATAGATGACAACTGGGTATGTAAAGCAAATATAAAAAGAAAAACTCAAGAAGAAAAGAAAGGCAATGAGGGATTTTGAAAATTAAGAATCTGGCAAGAGCATAGGAATTTGAACAAATCTAACAGGTTTCTTGGTTCAACTACTTCAAAGCAAGTCATTTTCAACAAACTATTAAGATATATTATTGTCACATTGTCTTACTCACCTTCTAAAAGACTGCAGCCAATAAGCATTTATTAAGTACCCACTATTTGCCAGACACTACGCTAAGAACGGGGGATATAAAGAAAGGCAATAGCCCCTACCCTCAAGGAGCTGACAGTCTAACAAAATCTCCTCTTCTTTCATCTTCAAATGTGATTTAATGCTTCCTAATTTCAACTAAGGGTATTCCAAGTTAACAGACGATGAAGGGGAAAAGTCAATCTTGGTCAATACTAAGGTGGTTCACCATTTTGTACCACTATTTTCAAAACTTTAATTAGTTTTAAATAATTAGATTTCCTACTAGGTTTCGCTAAGCTGGTTTAGTATTAGTTTTCATACAGTTATATGTTTACCATGCACAATAGCTTAAGGAAATTTGGTATAAAGGTATAAATGCCAAAATTTCCATTTGAAGAGACACGTCTTTTGTATAAGCTATTTAAAAAAAATAATTACTGTCCATACAGTATTTATTAGGAATTAAGAATTATAGGAATTAAAAACGTTTGACAAATACAGAGACCATACATACACCTATTATATATAACAACCTCATATTAAAATGTGTAGAAGATAATAACACCACCATTAACAAACAGCTGAGAAGCACAAAATACACGTTTTAATTGATTCTTTAAACCCAAGAAGCAATCATATTTTCAATAAAAATAGCTTTCTCCCAAAACTTCCGACTGGGTTGCTTAAGCTGCCTAAAGGGCAGCTAGGTGGTGCAGTGGAGTCAGGAGGATCTGAGTTTAAGTCCAGGCTCAGATATTTGACGCTTAGCGGTGTGACCCTCGGCAAGTAAGTCATTTAACCCTGACTGCCTCGCCAAAAAAACAACACAAAACTAAGTTGCAATATAAGGAAATAAATCAATTCTATTACAAATATGAAATTACACATTAATATTTATTTTACTGGTTTATAAATACTTTAAGTTCTACAGATCACATATTGTGGGTAAAAGTATTTGATATGTTGCTAACTGTGGACCCTAAAGAAGACACACAAGAGGAGAGCCAAAGGTGGGCATGCAGAAGATACTCATTATTCAGAATAATCAATCATAAGCCTTTACATCTGATCCTATACTATGTTACATGATTCACTAACTTTTTTTTAACCTATCTGTACTATAGTGGTCTCTTCCCCTCCATTTCAAGTACATTTATGAAATACCTCAATTTAAATGATTCATGCATACAGAATTTGAAATTTTACCATTGAAAAGTTAGAATATTAGTGTATTTTGCACAATCTGAATACTCAAACTTAAGGAATTTTCATGTCGAAGTCATCACATTATATGGAAATTACTGGTATTCTGAGATATGGACACCATAAATAATATATATGTATCAGTACACAAAGTCTCCTCATAGGAAGTTCTTTACACAGAGGAAATAATAGAACTGGTCCAAAAATAATAATAGTGATAATTCATGCCACAGAAGTGTTTAAACTGTTGCATTTGCCTGTGGAACAAGAAGATCTTTAGGCAGAAGAAAATTCCTGGGTAAAGGAAAATGTAAAAACATGACTGACAGTCTAGTCATTCATTTAACTCCTTTTTTGATCTGTTAGAGAATTCCCTTGCATTGTAATGTAAACATTTTCTAATTCAAATTTGAACTTAATATGAGAATTGAAGATACAAAAATTTCACTTAAAACAAACTTTTCTGGCATTCTTCTATGATTGATTCTGTTTTCTTTTTTTTTTTTTTAATGTTATTGTAACATACTGAGTTCTGTGGGGGAAAAAAAAACATGGTCCCATTTTCAAAAAGCTTGGAATATCACTAGATGGGAAGACATACCATATTCACATGAACCAGTCAAGGCAAGATAAAATTATATGGCAAAAAAACATGAAACAGAAAAATGCCTAAGTGGCCAGATTAGAAACAAAACAGAACTTAACCAAGTGTTCTGGGAAGGTTTCAAGGAAGTAAGACTTAACACTTACTTCTATTATTTAACTTACATATACGCAATTATATATAACCCAAACAATGTGGAGCAAATGTTATTAATGATCTTGTTTAGCTTTCTTCCTCTATATCAAAGAAGGGTAGGTGAAATCGTTTATTCACACTCACATACTGATATTTCACAGAGAAATAAATTATCAAGTATCAAGTTGACTTCATTACTAAAATTATATTTTTCCTTTCAGCTTCATGGTGGGTGCTGAACAACAACTAGATGCCTTCATTGTTCAAGTAAACAATGAAGTTTACGTTTAACAAACATTATGTAGTTATCTGTGACTATTAATCTACTATATATTTGAATTCAATGTTCCCTTTAACATGTACTTTTTTCTAACCTGTGTTCTAGTACTTCTTCACTTGAGCAAATTTTATCTAAAACTTAAAAACTTGATTCTTCTGTTAACTATTTTCACGATAATTATGTTGTTTATTACTGTCCTAAAATACACTATGGTCTTCAAAAAGTACAGTACTTTTTCAAGGTATATATATAGAAAAAATTCTAAAATTAAGAATATAGTGCAGAGCATTAAAAGGAAATTTAAGAGGAATTATTTTACTTCTTCATTGGACAAACTCTTTTTTGGTCATATATTGTTAAAAATGTTAAATCATGTTATTTGTGAACCTGGATCTCCTGTGTGAATGACTTATTCTGTATTGTACTGATTTTCTACTTCTATTCCAAGGTTACTGACACAAAAATGTGTGTAATTTTTCCATATTACTCAACTAAGTTAATGAATAGAGCATAAAATAGATTCTGATTGTAACCTGTTTGTCCATTATCAAAATATGAGCCAAATCTTCCTAAGGTGTAAATAAACAATTCCTTGATATATGTCAGAGTGCCATTTGGTAAGGACTTTTTAAGTAATGTACCTCATGAGGAATATGAGTAATGTTGATTTAGAGTTAAAGTAGTTTCCAAGTAAGGAGTATTTGGCACAATCTAAATCCTGCTTACAAATTAGGCATATTTGGATCCAAGGAATAGTTTATACTTTAGGATAATTTGGCTCAAAATAATACTGTGTTTGATTATAGCATGTAACTGGTGGGTTAGTATTCTAATGTGAAAAAAAAAAACACTTTAAATTTCAGCTGACATAAAAATGCTTTAAACACTGAGTATTAACCTAAGAAAATAAACCAATAATGTGAAATATAAAAAAAATCGAGTGAAATAATAAAGCATCAGTCAATGGGGGAAATTATCTAATACAATGATATAAATTTAACTACAAACCTCCTGTCTTCAGCAATATAATCCTTCTATTCCTTAAAATTTATATGCTATTCTTTGCAAGCTCATAAACCACTTTTATAACTAAAACTCATCGCACAGAAAATTGTTAAAAAAAATTATATACCACTCATTAGGATTCTTTTCAACTTGTTATTCTTTGGGGGAAAGTAATGTAAGGTGAAATTTTTCAATCATCTTTTCATCCTTGTAGAATTCAAATAGCTAAATTTAAAAACTACTTTTGAAAGACTATACAATTATAGATAACAGAAACACCTTCAAATACAATCACAACTCTGAACCACCCACAGAGCCTTGTGTGTCCCCATCAATCCTCTCGTCTAAATGAAATTCATTTTTCATAACTTTTAGAATTTCTCCAAGGTATAAAGGCAGTCTAGATGGATCAGGTCAGTTAAATACTTATCTTGGCCAATTCTATTGAAGGCAAACATTACAAAATAATAACTCTCTCAACTCTTTTAATTTATATACAGAGCACAGCACAACATTACCGGAGATGTACAATGATTATATAAACATGCTATACATATGTACAAAGGCAAAGAGACAGAATATAAAAAGTCTTTGCAGCCTCATTCTGAATATGTACAGTAACAAAGGATCAATCGACTTTGAAAACCTATCAGAATTTTATCACCATAACAAAACTCAGCAATTTGTTTAATCTTCCCCTGAAAAAGTTGGTTTTGAATAGCTGGGATAAAATGCAGTCCCAAAACAGGTGCTAAGTAATAAATAAGGGCCAACCATTGCACTACCTGGTCCTTTTCAGTATCAGATTTAGAATCCACAAGTCTTTTAACATGGGATAGTCTTCAATGTCTGGCCCATAGTAACATGACATTATAAGTGTTCTGCCCATAGCAATGGCTTATTCAACAGATATTCAGCATAAGGGCTTACCAAATTCCAAATATACATAAAATTAGGTCCTATATCTTTTTATTATTAGCAATAAAGGGACTCATGTAAGAAAGGGCCATTTAAGGTGTAAGAGAATTTAATCACAAATGACAATTCTGACTGCAATGCAACTATTATATGGGTAGAAGGAATTAGCAAAGTAAAAAGCTGTTGTTTTTAAAGGAAGCTATACATAAGAGCTCATCATAAAAAGTTGGCTTTAGATGTTAAATGAATGCCTTCTCAGCACTTCAGAAGGAACATTTTCCTGAGGAGAGTATGTGAGCAAGGGATTGAAGTTTGAAGACTTTGATCTAAAAACTAAGATCTCAGAAAAAAGGCTTTCAGACCTGAAGAGAAGAGGGATATGCTTAATCAAACCTTTCTGACAGAATGAAATTCTACCAACTGAGATTCCTTTAATGCATGTGAGACAGACTGACACTTACCTTTACAATACCATATTTACCCTTTGCCAAACAATAGTTTGCTCCTGTGCAGAAAGCCACTCTTCACTGTTCCTTTGGCCCATTCCAGGAAAAATGAATTTTTTTCATTTTCAAAAAACTGCCTATTTTCTTCCTTGGTAGGGAGGGAAATGATGAAAGGGGGGCAGGGAGATACAAAAACCCATCCAGATGAACCTCCTCAAAATAACGGTTCCATAACTGGTAAGTGGTTTTTTGACATCGAGCTGGAAAAATGCTTTCCAGTAATATCTGGGGTAGCTTTTTCATTACAGAAAATTCATGGTATAAAAAAATAATTTTAGAAATTTTACTTATTAAATGCTTCATCCAAATACTTTCTTGAACATTACAAGGAAATTAGAGAGTTGAATAGAGCATTGAAGCTTAAAGCATGTGCAACCTTACAAATCCCTAATGTTTCCCTTTTTGGTTTTAAGAGTAATAGTCCTGTTTATAAAAACTCTGAACTACTTTTCCTATAGTCTGATCTATAATATAAGCAGTATTTTTTTCAGCTCCATAGTTCCATTTGGTATCACTAATACAGCTTTCAATTAGTCTGTCTCTGCTAACAATTTTAGGACTGCCAAGACAATGTTTATTGTCCAATACCTAAAGACCAATTGGTCAGAAATGGCTAAAATAAATTCTCCTCTCTGTCTTTGAGAACCACACCATTACATTTACTCAATCAAATTAAGGCTTTGAGGAGATTACAAAAGATCCTTTCAAGTGTTGGTATAAAATTATTGGAAACAAAAATAAAAGCAACTTTAAAGGCAACAAAAGATTATGTACTATATACATAATATAGTAGCAAATATTTTATATTTGAGAATCGTTACAGCTTGCATTTCCATTCCATTATTACAAATGATGAAAAACAAAAAAAAATTGCAAGTAACGTGCAAATTATAAATACCGGGTCTTCCCACAAAACTAAGTCAATTACTACTTTCCAGTGTTATTTCCCAAAATATGCAGTTGCTTGCCTGCTAAAGCTGAAGCTGATTAGAAAGAAAGTTCTTTATAGTTTAAAATATTTCTTACTCATTTTAGGGAAAACCAAATAGTCAACCATTGAAATGAAAAATAAATTGGATTGTCATAGTCCATCGCAGTTATTGTTACTAGATCCACTTCATTTTTAGGTGTCCAAAATATAAAATGAACGATTCTTTATCTTCAAAATCATCTGCTC
>JAQQSK010000014.1:84362-114570 GCA_028658325.1 Potorous gilbertii
TGAAGCTGATTAGAAAGAAAGTTCTTTATAGTTTAAAATATTTCTTACTCATTTTAGGGAAAACCAAATAGTCAACCATTGAAATGAAAAATAAATTGGATTGTCATAGTCCATCGCAGTTATTGTTACTAGATCCACTTCATTTTTAGGTGTCCAAAATATAAAATGAACGATTCTTTATCTTCAAAATCATCTGCTCTTATAAATGCTACTTAAAACTTTGGTTGTTTTCCTGAAATACAAAAGAAAGTTCTCAATAAATAAAATCTATATTCACATGTTTTTATTGCATATCAAATCAATATTTTTAATTGAGTGCCTAGTATGTGTAAAGCACAGCAAACTGATTATAAACCATACTCTTATATAATGTTAAAATGTCTGGAAGCAATCTGACTAGAAATAAAACCATTTTTGTTATATTCAATAGGGCAAAATGTTGCTCTGAATACAATTCAGGAATGTAGCTTTTCTATGTAGTTGACACATTAAAATATAAAATATCTGCATATAAAGGATTAATGGCATTAAGTTGTAAAGGGCTTTGAAGGTCAAATGGACCAGTTTCTGTTTGATCCAGGAAGCCATAGGAACCACTAGGGGAATAGCAATTATCAGACTTGCACTTCAGGAAAATCATTTTGCCACTGTTTGAAGGATGGATTGGAGACAGGGGAGGATCGAAGCAGAGACTCGACTGAGAAGTTACTGCAATAGTCTAGGCAAGAAGTGATGAAGGCCTGAAGTAGAGTGAGAAAGATTTAACGAGAAGGATTCTCCTAAAAATGTTTGAGTTAATAAGAAGTGTGGTAAGATTAATCTAAATAAGAGCTTTCTCCTATTAGAAAAGTGATGCTGTAATTTTATTTACACAGAACATTTAATAAGGCCTTTGAACCGGAATGTGATTGAAAGTCAGACCAATGTGGGGGTGGGGGTGGGTAAGCAAGTCAGGAGATCAGCTTCAGTAGTGACCTGTTTATTTAAGTCACTTTAGTTTTACATAAATAAATGTTTACCTTCTCATAATAATACTGTGATTTACCAATCTATTAGAATGAAGAATGCCTTTTTTACCAGTTGAAACATGAGCTGTATTTTCTTTTTTGCCACCTTTGTTTTGACAAGTGCTACCATTTGCCGTTTATAATTTTCTCCTTTTAGTCTGTCCTTTCAATCTGTTCATTTGCCAGTTTATTATAATGGTGCCATTAACTCTTTCATGATCAACTCATTAAGTCTTGGGTGAGTATGAGAATGTTACATAACTGCTACTGCCCAGTTTTTGAAGACCTCATTCCTTCCTAGTCTGTATCTCACAGGGACTATATGTGTCCTTTCAAGAACTTCCAAGCAGAAGTCTGCTTTCTGACTCAAAGATTACAATAGTCTGAAATACCTTAAACAGATGAGAAGGAATGCTTGCTTGTACATCTGTCCCAGAATGCCAGTTGATTTTCAAATCCTTTATTATGGTAATTTGGGCCATACTCCAAAAGGACAGTGTCCAAGACTTGGAGATGATAGTTTCACCATACTCTGCCATGCTCAAGACAACATGCAGAGTATTATGTTCAGTTTGGGACACTAAATTTTAAGAAGGCTTTTGATTGATTAGGTGGAGCTACAGAAGGGCAATGAGATTGTGAAAGGATTTCAGATCTTGTAATATGAGAATTCACTGAAGGAATTAGGGATATTTAGCCTGAAGGAGACTTAGTAGTGAGACAATAGCTGCCTTCAAGTATTTAAAGAACTGCCACATGGAAAAGGGACAGGACCAGATGGCAAAGGTAAAAAAAAAAATAGGTGGAAAATGCAGAGGGATAGATTTAGGCTAAATAAATGTAAGAAAAAACTTCCTTATGCTTAAAGTTATCCCAAGTAGAAGACTACTATGGGAGGTAGAATTTCCCTTTAGAGTTTAGGAGGTGAATACTTCTGAAGATGACATGAAAGAATTCCTGTTCAAGTTGAACTAGATGTCTTCCGAGGTCCCTCCCAAGTCTAAGATTATATGAATCGATGAAAATGAAAAAGTTCCAAGTACACCTCAAACATGGAGAGGCTTCAGGATGAAGAACAAAATAAGAAAGATCTTCTTCCTCTTCTGAAGTGCTCTCAACCACAATCATCACATTGCCCAAACTGCTTCGTTTGTCTCTGCCCATGAAAAAGGCAATCATGTTAAGTTCTATATGAGAAAAAGCTAAGCTCCCTTGAGGGAAATGATAGAAGAGAGATAAAAAAAGAGGAAAGATTAAAATAAAGAAATTTGGGAAGAGTAGGAAGTACAAAGAAAGGAACTAAGTGATAGAAACAAAATATGATCATTTAGATGGAACTCAAGTTTGGAAAGGTAAATTTATGTAATAGAAGACAAAGGAAAGACATGAAATGTTTTTGTAGATGAGAGAAAGATTAAGGTTTAAGGAAAGTACAAAAGGGAAATAGAAGGAAATGGGAATAGAAAAAAATTTAATACACTGCTTTTTTATCTAATAAAAATATCAAAAAAAAATTCACCAAACTCAAGCTAAAAGAGAAAAAAAAAGCCCTTCTCTTGACCATCCATAAATATCTATATTCATTGTTTGCATATTCTCACATAAATCAAAATATTCCTTCGAAGATTTGAATGTCCCAACTACCATATTCTCTAGATGCTTATTCCTCCTATCATAACAATCTATTCTAGAGTAGAAATTAATAAACTTGTGGTCTTAAACATTTCTGTCAGCCTGCTCGTCTTTTTTAGTAAGTACTATTATCTTTACGATTGCCACAAAAACTTAGGAGAGAAAAGCAAATGATCTGCTATATCAAGAGAGCTGAATACAATAGCACCAAAGGATTTTGAGCTGAAATCAATCTAGTCAAACCTCCTCATTTTACAAGTGAGGGAAGATTTAATAAATGTAGGGGAGATTTAATAAATGTAGTTAAATAGCATAACTGGGATTCAAATCCAGGTCTTCCTATACTAGGTCCAGTGCTAAATCAAGAGAAGTTTCTTTAAATGGTTACTGTTTTATCTCCTGAGTAGGTTCTTCTGAAAACACCATTCAGGTCAACTCTTTGGCCTTCGATATGCAGTTTTGGTCATTTAATCTTTAAGTGCTTATGTGCAGAATGAAACTAAGGTGGTATTTCCTATGTAGGAAAGTCAATCAGTCAACAAGTATTTATTAGGTGACTACTGTATGCCAGGCATTGTCCTGAGTTCTGAGGATACCATTCCTACTCTAGAGAAGCTCACAATCTACTGACTGTGCCTCAACACACACAGACACACACACAGACACACACACAACACACACACACACACACACACACACACACGATTTTTGAAAATGTTACTGTTTCACCTTCCAAGTATACACTTTTAGAGCTGGAAGGGATCTCGAAGGTTATGGAGAACATTCTTTACAACATCCCACACAGTGCCTACCTAACAATCTGCTTCTTAAAGACTTCTGACAATGCCAGACTCCCTCTGAAAGCAAACTATCCTGCTTCTGAATAGCCCTATTCAGCTGGAATCTGTTTCTCTGTAACTAGTGGCTATTGATTCCAGATCTGCCTTCTTTTACCAAGTAAAATAAGTGGGCATTCCTCCTTCTATGAAAGGTTCTATAATACAGTGAATGCCTCAAATATTCCCTACATCTTAGACTTATGGTTCCAGGTAAAAAAATTGAATTAGACCGTTTTCCAGTAAAGGCACAAAAATTCAAGTGTTGATGAGCTTTACACAATTTGTTGTGTTTACAATACAAAAGGATTTGGTCTAGGTTGTATTCCTGCCTATTCCAAATAAGGTGGAAAATGAGTATTTTGCTTATATTTATACCTAATGTTTAAGGGACATCTGAATAAAGTGACCTATGAGGATTTCCTCCATATCAACTGTCCCTTTGTATAAAATAGTGGATTGGCTACCCTCTAGCTTTGACTTAATTTAGAAACTTGTATTAATGACCTATTATCATCCTATGATTAAGGAAGAAGTCAAGAACATGTTATTTTTTTAAAAAGGTGCATTGGGCAGAATGAGATTTGCCAATTGAAAAGAAAAATGAAAGCCCTTTAGAATTTAAGTATAAGAATTCCACACAAGCACAATAGATTAAAAGACTTAACATTGATGTTATAAATGCAATCAGCTCATACCACTTTCAAATGCCTTTTGATAAAAATGAAATTTCAAAATAAGGTAGTAACTTAGCCTTGTCCATGTAATTCCTTATATCTTACATTTTCATCCTTCTCAACTTGTGTGTTCATTCTTTGTTGCAAATTAGACCATGCCAACAGAGAAACAATGACATGATTTGCACTTGACTTTGTTTTGAGTGAGGGAGAGCTATGCAGGGCACCAGCCTCACTTCTCCTCCAGAGCCATCTGAATCCAGTGACCAGATATTCATCAGGCTGACTGGAGATGACCCGGATGAAGCCATTGGGGTTAAGTGACTTGCCCAAGGTCACACAGGTATTGAGTGTCAAGTGTCTGAGGTGAGATCCACTGCATCATGTAGCTGCCCCTATGCTTCTCAACTGGACCTTAGTTGAACAATGAACTCACAAAGTTCTGTAGTAAAATTCAAGGTAGCTCCCATGAAAATATGTGTGCCCTTGTAGGTGAATGTGAATTACAGTCTCTACTCTCAAGCAATATATGAAAAGTACCCAAAGAGCAAAATGGTATAGGAGAAAAGGGAGAGATTACTCTTGGCTAGGTTGATACATGGAGGCAGTAAAATCTGAATTGTGCCCTAAAGGTTAAGTGATATTTCACTAAGTGGAAATTGAGGAGGTGAGCATATAAGGTGGAACAAACAGTACAATAAACCAAGAGGAGAGTCAAGGAAGAATGGTGAAGGCATTGAGCTTTCTTGCAAGGATCAGGAAGAAAATGTGGACATATTTAAACATGAGATTTAGGAAAGACATGCCACCTGCCTTCAAGTATTTGAAGAGCTGTCATGCAAAATATATTAGGTTTGGTTTTCAGATTTCACTTAACTATCAAGGTGGAAAAAAAAAAACTTTGTTACTGTAACAATCCAAAATTAGAATGATCTGTCTTTGGAGGTGCTAGGCTCTCCATTGCTGAAAATCTTCAAGTAGAAGTATCAGATATTTTATAAATGGGATTATTATTCAGGTATAAGCTATGCTCTGAGATGATGTCTCAGTCTGAGATACTCTACAAGAGGGTAAGAAATGATGGCCTCCTATAAAGTGTAAAACTCTACATATGCCTTACATGCCAAGTGAGAAACTCTGAGAAGGAATAAGGAATGTTCAGTCTAGAGAAGGAAGGAAAGGCAATGACAGTTATCCTTTATCTCATTTGAGTCTCAAACCACCCTGTAAGACACGAGTTATTATTATTTTATAAATACAAAACCTGAAGTTCACAGATGCGAACCCCCCAAGGTCACCTAATTGGTGTACAAAGCAAGATTCAAACTCTTATTTTCTGACTGCAACTCAGGCATCCACTACAACAGCGGGGTTTCTCTATTGATTGTGTGCCACTGGCTCCTTTGTCAGTTTAAACCTATTAGTCCCTTTTCAGAATAATGTTTTAAAATGCATAAAATAAAATAGATGAGAACAAAGGAAATCAATTATTTTAAAATATAGTTACCAAAATACTAAACAAATTTATTTATTTTACTGAACAAATTTATGGGTCAAAATACCTGCTCTTTACCATACTTTAAAAAATACCAAGAGAAAGATGGACAAAGTATCAATTTATTTGTTAACCTTGGGAATTTTGTGTCGGCCTGAGATATATCAAATGAAAAACTTAATAGACACTCCAATCAATACTTGTTGAATTGAATTGATAAAAAAAATAAACAACTTACTGGCTTCTGGAGTACAATAGGATGATCAGGCAGAAAGTCTGGTTTCTTTCTACAGATGGAAACACTTGAAAGCTTCAACAGGAAATCTCTGCTATATTTAATTCTTTCTGTATACATTAAACACCAATTAGAATATGACTAAGTAAAATTTCCTGCTAGATAAGTTTTGGCATATTTCTTTTTGTGTTTTATAGATTAAAAGGACTATTTTTGGAGAAAAAAGCTAAAGTTAAAATATTCCTTCAGTTTGTTCAACTCCCTTCAATTATCCCTTCTTCCAGTGGATGAAGCCAGAAGCCAGACAGCCCAGGAAAGAATAGCAGTCTGTTGGAGGGAGGGTGAAAGCTTGAGGGAATACTTGTATTGGGACTCTTCTAACTAACTCTGTATGGTTCAGTATATAGATGAGGCATTCCTTTGTGCTACAAGTTTTGTTAAATACAACTTTGATAAGAGTATTTCTATTTTAATTTCTAAAATATTAGAGGTTTTTGTTATATGAAATACACTTGAAAACATCAGCCCTTTAGTTAGTACCACGGGAGAGTGAATACCTAATCACTTCAAATCCACATTTTCATTTATACCATCTTGAAAAGATTCAAAGTTAACCAAGGGTCACACAAGTGCCATAAGCTGTGTCTATTCCACAGCTAAGTAAATACGACACCGCCTCAAAATGACACAGTGCTCACCAGAGTACTTCAATTGATCTCCATAAAAATCCCACCACTGTCACCAATTTACAGACCCGGGATAGATACAGAGCAGGGAAAAGAACTGTTCTCTAAGATCACACCTAGCGAATAACTAAGCCAAGTAAAGAACCTAATTCAACCTTCAAACAAGGACAAAGCTTGTCAAAAATCAACCACTTTGCATCCTCTCTCCTAAATCCCAACATTCTATATCCTTTTTAATTTGATATTTATGCTGGCCTCGTATTACATAGCTTATTGCTGCTTATTTACTTTAATAATATTTATTGTTATTTTCTTATTCAAATACACACAATTAAAATTAACCATATTAGTATACACAAAATTAAAATTAATCATATTAGTAGTATTATTTCTTTTAATTATACTTTGTCGACCCCAGTTCTACTCAATGAAGGCAACTCCACTGATCTAAGAAAATTACAGTATCATCAGTAGACTATAACTATTTTCAAGAAAATATATATTAATGTCTTTTTATTTGAATGTTGTTGTGTCTTTATTTTATTTTTTTCTTTCCTATCATCCTTGGAAATATCTATCCTGAGATTCAAGGAGAATCTGCATAGTGAGGAAAAAAAATTTAAAAATCAGATTCAATAAAACTTCAGTAAGTTATGTTCATTTTTTTCAGAAGTGAAGTGTTTTATATGTTCAGTCCTCCACATATTAATGTAGTATCATGCACACAGATGATAATCAAGAATATCTGGTGAATAATGAATAAATGTTTCATCTTTAATTACTACTAATACTAAATAGTAATTAGAAGCAACATTATTTGCACATAACATGCTAAGAGTAGCTTGTTATCTTAAGTAGCAACATGCCATATAAAATCTTATAACTTTTTAATTATTCTTTTTTTAGCAAACCTTTCCTTTACAAACATTATTATGAGATAAATAACCTACCCATGGTCAAATCTTTACAAATTCTGAATAATGAAGTTTTACAATATTTAAAAGATATGCAAAACACAGAAAAAACACCAAAAATAGAAACAAGGTTTATCTTCACAACCAGCATTTCCATGTACTTAATTAGTCGATCAGTACAATCTTATCAAGCAGTATCTCACCCTCCAGATACAATAATCATAATATTCTTCCCCAGTAATCTCAAGAAAAAGTTAGAAATAACTGGAAATCTGAGGCTCAAATTTCCCAAACAACTGTCTCCTCATGAAATATAAAGAGGAAAGCAGAAAATCTATCTCCAACAATAAGAAAATCTAAAGTAGGAGGCAAATTACCTAGAATACAAAAGGATTTTTGGCCAAGTTTTCAATTTCATTAACCAACAACTGTATGTTGACCTAGGTATAGCTTTTTATTATTATTATTTTTTTAATGTTCTACAATCACTACCATAACACTTAGATTTTTAACCCCCTACACACTTACCCCCCTCCACCCCCCTTCCTCCCCAGGACGGCATACAATTCTATATAGGATCTACATATACTTTCCTATTGAATACGTTTTTTCACTATAGTCATGCTATGTAGACGAACTAAAATAAATGGAAGAAATCATATAACAAATTAAAACATAATACATACACATACATACACACAAACATGATTTGCTATATTCTGTGAATGAATTCCAAAGGTCTTCTCTGAGTGTGGAAGGCATTTTGCCTTAGAAAACCATTGGGGAATAATTTTTTTAAGTTCTTGCTTTATTATGAAGTTTCAAGTCTACCAGAAAAAACTCTTGCACACTGTGGTCGCTGCTATGCACAAAGTTCTCTAGTTCTGCTCCTTTCGCTCAGCATCAGATCATATAAGTCCTTCCAGGCCTCTCTGAAGTCTTCCTGTTCATAATTTCTTATGGCACAATAGTACTCCATTACATTCATATGCTATAATTTATTCAGCCATTCCCCAGTTGATGGGCATCCCCTTGATTTCCAGTTTTTGGCAACGACAAAGAGTGCTGCTATAAATATTTTTGTATGTGTGGGACCCTTTCCCATTGTTATAATCTCTTGGGGATACAGTCCTAGAAGCGATATTGCTGGGTCAAAGGGTATGTACATTTTTGTAGCCCTTTGGGCAGAGTTCCAAACTGCTCTCCAAAATGGTTGGATGAGCTTACAACTCCACCAACAATGCATTAGTGTTCCTACTCTCCCACATCCTCTCCAACATTTATCATTTTCCTGTTCTGTCATGTTTGCCAATCTTATAGGTGTGATGTGGTACCTCAGAGTTGTTTTGATTTGCATCTCTCTAATCAAAAGTGATTTGGAGTATTTTTTCACATGATTACAGATATCTTTAATTTCTTCCTCTGAAAATTGTCTGTTCATATCCTCCGACCATTTATCAATTGGGGAATGACTTGTATAGTTGCACATTTGAGTCAGTTCTCTATATATTCTAGAAATGAGGTCTTTATCCCCGAGATTAGCTGTAAAAATTCTTTTCCAAATCACTACATTCCTCCGAATTTTGGTTGCATTGGGTTTGGTTGTGCAAAAACTTTTCTTTTCAGTTTAATGTAATCAAAATTATCCATCTTGAATTTCATAATGCTTTCTATCTCTTTAGTAAAAAATTCTTCCCTTCTCCATAAATCTGATAAATACACTATTTCTTGCTCCTCCAGTTTGTCCATGGTATCAATCTTTATACCTAGAACATGTAACCATTTGAACTTTACCCTCGTGTATGGTGTCAGGCATGGGTCTAAGCCTAGTTTCCTAGGCCACAGTGGTATCCAATTTTCTCAGCAATTTTTGTCGAACAGTGAGTTCTTATCCCAGAAGCTGGGGTCGTTGGGTTATCAAACAGGAGGTTGCTATAGGTATATCTTAACATCAAAAATACTACTTTTAGTTGGGGATCTGGGGACAGGTTTACCTTTTTTGACTGGAGACTGATGCTGCTGTGGTTGGCTAAGACCTTGAGTGAAGGTTTGCATTCCATTAGTCTTACACTGCTGAACAGGAATAAAATATACTTTTTAAATCCCCAATTTTAAATATTTCACATATCTCCACTTTATTAATAATTATTTATTCTAATACCTGAAAATGTCAAAGCATAGACTTTGGCTTAAATAATAAGTAAACTAAACCATGTACAGTACTTCATTTGATCTCATCATCTAGAGGATCAATTATCACTTCTGTGTTGATGATTCTCAGATCTACTTATCCAACCTATCTCCAAATGCCTCTTAGACATCTCAAACTGGATACACCACAGACTTCTTAAACTCAACACAAATCCAAAATTGGATTTATTATGTTTTCCCTCAAACCCTCTCCACTTCTAAACTTCTACAGTACTTTCAAGGGCACCACCATCCTCCTAGTCTCCCAGGGCTTACAACTTACAAGTCATCCTTGACTTCTCACAGTCTCACCATCCATATCCAATCTCTTGTGAATTGTACCCTGATAGTACTTCTTGTAAATACCCCTCTGCTCTGCCTTGGTGCATGACTTCTCACACAGTCTCACCATCCATATCCAATCTCTTGTGGATTGTACCCTGATAGTACTTCTTGTAAATACCCCTCTGCTCTGCCTTGGTGCATGACTTCATCACCCCACTCCTGGGCAATTACAATAGCCTGAAAATTGGTCTCTCCGCCTCAAGTCTCTCCCCACTCTAGTCCATCCTCCACTCAGCTATCAGTGAATTTTCCAAAGCTCAAATTTGACCATATCAATTCCCTACTCATTATTACCTCTAGTATCAAATATAAAATAAACACTCTCTTTTTGGCATCTAAAGGTCTTCACAGTCTGGTTCCTCTCCTACCTTAACTGTCTTCTTATAACACATACTTTGCATTACAGTGACACTAGCCTCCTTGATGTTCAAACAAGACATTCCATCTCCGTATTTCAGCATTTTTCACTAGTTTTTCTCATGTGTGGAAAAATCTCCCTCCTCATCTCTACCTCTTGGACTCCTTACCTTCAAAGCTTCAAATAAAGTTAAAATCTCATCTTCTCCAAGAAGCCTTTCATGATTTCCCATTAATGTTAGTGCCTTCCCTTTATTTATTATATCCAATTTAAGCTGTGTACATCTTTTTTGTACATAGTTGTTTTCATGTTGCCTCCCACATCTGACTATGAACTCCTGGAGAGAAGGAGCTTTTGTTTTTATTTGTATTTCCAGTACTTAGCACACTGCCTGACATGAAGTAGATACTAAATAAACAACAGATTCAGGAACCATTCTTTGTAACAAAAAATAAGTTTTTAAAAAAAGAGTTCAGCAGAATGAATAAGAACATCAACGAAATATGACATTATTTGCCAAGTTCTACATCCAAAGTCTCCTACATCTGCAAATTAGGGAGAGAGAGAGAATTCCTGATCTCTTCTACAGAGACAAACTTGGTTAAAATAATAGCTCCTTTAGGAAACTTTTGCAAACATACAATGTGATTCTTCCCTCCTATTAATTTCCAAGGTTTACTTTGTGGGTAACTCAATCACAGAACTTCTGTTTTGTACTTTTCTATTATCATCTATGTGCTTATTTTACTCTTTCTGGGGGAAATTAGGAGGCACTTGTCAGCGAAGCATGGACAGACCAATACAGATTAATCACTATTAATATATCAGTATTCTCACCTTCAATCATGAAAGGACAGTAGTGAAATGACTGTTGACTATTATTTTACTATAAGAAAACTATTATTCTGGACTACTTAGCCTATGAATGTCTTTACATTCTTTTGATAATTTCAATGATTTATTCTCTAAATATTTGAAAAACTTACCCTTCCAACTCCACTTTGTAAACACTGAGTGCTGCATGGACTTTCATTTTGAAAATTAAAGGGGAATGCTGCTCCTGTTGGGACAAGGTATTATCTTTATTAAGAGGAAAAAAGAAAGATAACTAAGCAAAAGCTATAGCCTTAATGAGAAAACTGTTGTTTTTAACACCTGAGTGCCTAAAATATTCTAGGCAGTAAAACAAAAGTAAATGCCTCTTGGATTCCTTGGATTTTATTATATAAATAAAAGTGACTAGCTGAGTCCATCTTCCCTGAGAAAAAGAAAACAAGAAGAAAAAGTTTTAAAAATAAGGAATTTATGTTAGTTACAAGAAAATAATTTCTATCAGAGAATGTATTTATACATAGGTTCTGGTAATCAAGCCTGGCTAAGGAATCTCCTTAGAGATTTTTTAAAAAATAGGATTGATCTTAATATATGCAAAATATAAAGTAAAAGTATGATCCAAACGTAGGAAAATGAACTGAAGGCATAGGAAGGAGAAGTCTATGAATCTTATAATTCTTTTATATTAAAACGCTGACATATTAGGAGCCCTATTACATTAGGTGCTTGCATTTCAGTTACCATGTTAGTGATTTTTCTCACACATAATGAAATTACACAAAATAACATCATTTTTTTATTCTTATTTTCCATTTTCATTTGATTTTATTATTTTGTAGATTTAATATGAACAGGTGAACAAAATAGTAATAGTTGTCTGGAAGAGACAGAAATCTTTATCTAAGATACTTACTCTTTCCAATGAATTTTCCCTTTAAGAATCATATAATTAATCCCTGAAGACGTACGAGTTTGATGAAAATAAATGATTGCATTCTTCAAATTTAGAGTGACTCCAAAATCAAGTAGGAAACAAAATGCAAATAAGTTTGCAAAAAGATCTTCCACATGAGCAGATTATCTGGGCCTTAATATTGAGTTACTCAAAATAATTATTAACAATGCAATTATTTTCATCCAGTCAGCCCAGCACCGAGCCTGGTAGAAAATGTAGCAAAATAGAAGATAAAAAAAGTTTTCTTTAACTTGCAGTATAGTAATAGGAAGGGTAAAATGGAATAAAAAGGCAGCATGATATAGTGCATAAAATACTAGATTTGCAATCTAGTAATTAGACGCAGGTTCAAATCTGGACTTGATACTCACAAGTTATGTAACTGTAGGAAAATCACCCTCTCTGAACGTCAGCTTCCTGATCTATCTAATAAGGGGCTGGACTTGATAACCTCTAAGGTCCCTCACAGTTCTAACTCTATGATCCTATCTATGATCTCTCAAAACCAATGTTGATCCAAAAAATGGGAAAGAGAGTATGTTATGATTTGAGGGTTGAAATTCCTCAAAGTCAAGGTTTCTTAATTTGAGATCCTTAAACTTGTGTTTCAAAAAAAATTTAACAACTATATTTCAATATAATTTGTTTCCTTTCCAATCCTACCTATTTTATGTGTCCAAAAGGGGCCCACAGGTTTTACCAGACTGTCAAAGAAATCTGACACACATAAAAGTTAAGCACCCCTGCTCTACATGAATTATCAAAGTAAAGGTATCAAAGTAAATCCCACATTCACAAATTATAGAAATACAAAATTTTTATAAATGAGGCTATCATATATGAAACATTAAATATCTGTATACAACAGTAGGCAGTGCAACAGAATAAACTATATGTGAAGTATAGATAAGCTTATGCTTTAGATTGGCTCCCAAAAGGTCCCAAAAGGTTCTTATGAACATGTCAAAAAATAAATTATAATTTTCCCAAGGAATAAACCAAAAAAGTTAGCTTTGTGAACTAATGGCTCTGAGAGTAAAAGATTAAAAGGGACATTTCTGCATAATTCATCTTAAAACTTAGCTATTTTCCTATGTTTAGGTTTCCAGAAGTCAGATTACCTGTTCCAGCTCAGAGCACAGCCCTAAACTTTATCAAAATAAAGTTATGACATCACAATTGCCACAGAATCTATAAGTGCTGTTTTATAACAACAATTTTTAAACTGCACTTATATGCCTAATTTTTTTCCAAGGATTTTTCATTCTTCAGTAAGACACTGCAGTGATCATTGTCAACTGGCACAATTTGTGCTGGGGTATTGATCTGAGCAGGAGCCAGTGATCTGCCAAAATTGACACCTGGAACAAAAATACACAAGGTTTATTTTAGTCAAGTGCTAATTTACCTTTCACCTTTGCTGGTCTTTTAGATTATGGGTTAATAGACAATTAAGTAGTGGTTGTTTTTCTTAATATTTCAGGTTATTTATTAGAGAATCTTTTAGTTTTTATTTAACTTTCACACAGTACTTTTGAAGCACTGAGCCTTTTAAATATTAGTTAAAAACAGACAAAATATTTAGAGATAGCACCACTAGGTTACTCACCATGGGGAGAAGACAGATGTCTAACTGGTCTTGCTGGCTGAAGCGGTTTACCAATCAATTTTTTGGTTTCCATTATCACAAAGACATTGAGGTTCCATACTTTAAAAGAAAAATTACAGTTATATCAGGTGTTTTAACTAAGAAAATTAAATTCTTACATTAGTTGTCTGAGTTCATAGAATTTTATAAATTCAACAAACCATAAAACTTATATAAGAACAAAAATGTACCAATTTCAAGACTGAAATGAATTCAACAATACTGGCTGAGTACCTACTGTGCAGAGCTTTGTTCTAACTACTGGAGAGATGCCAAGTTTAGATAGGCTGTGATCACTGATCTAGTAGAGTTAATACAAGGATAAGACACCAACACAAGTATAATTTATAACATAATTAAGTACAACAGAGTTGAAAATCAAAATGCTATCTAAAACTCGAGAGAAGGTTGTTGCCAACATAAGGGAATGGGAAAGATTTCCAAGAAAAGGGAGTTTTTAAATTCAGTGTTAAAAGTTGGGGAGGAATTCAACGATAAAAGGGGACATCGAAATATAGAGAATAAGAGTAAAATGGGCAGAGTGCGTTCAAGAACAGAACGTACTACAGTTTAATTTAAATATATTGTGAACGGAGGAGAATATGAAACAAGCCTGGAAAGGCAGGGTTGCACCAGACTGTGGAAGGTCTTGAATATTAGGAAACAGTGATCTGTGGGGTCTCTCAAATTCAACAAATACACATTCTCTTTCCCAAAAAACTTACTCGGTGCCAAATTTTCTATCTCCAATAAGGCTTGGGGGTCACAGGTTTCTGATTGGTGAGAATTTACCCTATCTTGATTCTGACCTGCTATGCCACTTTCCTTGACCATTTCAATGCTATGCCACCACAGGACTATCCTACACCTCTTTCCACCTCTAGTGCTGAGATGAGTAACAAAACCAAGACTAGCAGCCAAAAAAGATTGTCAATCAATTGCTCTATGACTCCTCCCCTGGCCACAACTCCCTTATATGTGTTGTCTTACCCTTTCAGAATTTAAGATACTTGAGGATAGGGACTGTCTTGTTTGTTTGTATTTCTGTCCCCACTACTTAGCATAGTGCCTTGCACATATTATGCATTCAATATTTCTTCATTCATTAATGCAAGGCTACTAACTATACTTCCAATCATTCAGATTCAAAACTATAGAGTCATCTTAACTCCACCCTCTACTTGAAACATCAAGCCCTATTGAATTTATACATGTTCAACACCACCCACTTCTCTCCATTTGTACTACAATGACTTTAGTACAGATCCTCATGACTATTTCAGTACCCTCTTGACTGGCCTTTCTGCCTCCAGTCTTTCCCCTCAATAATTCATCCTCCACACAAGTGCCAAGTTGAATTCCTAAGGGGCAAGTCTGACCCTGCCAATATCCTATACTCACTTAATTTTTCCCCCATTTTCTGTAAGATAAAATTAAAATCCTCTGTTTTAGCATCTGGAGTCAGTTTCTGGTTCCAATTTATACTACCAAGCTGATTACACATTATTCCTTCCATCACATAGTCTATACTCCCACCAAATTGGCCTACTTGCTATTATACAAGACATTATATTTCCTCTGCGTTGGTATAAGTTGTACTTCATACCTAGAAAACTCTCTCAACACTGCTGTTTCTTGGAACTCCTAACTCTCTTCAAGACTCAGCTCAAGTGCTATCTTCTTCAAAAGACTTGCTTGATTCTACCAATTATTAGTTACTCTGACTTCTCCTCCAAGAACTAACTTTGTATTGTTTTGTGTGTGAGACCACACACAATTTGTGTTTACATCCTGTATTTAGTTATTATGTTGTATCATCTCCAATAGAACGTAAAGCTCCTTGAGGGCAGGGTCTGTCTCACTTTCATTATCTGCATCTACAACACTAGTAAAGTACCTGGCACATAACAGGAAAGTAGAGATGATTAAGTGAATGGCAATGCATGGACAGGAACAATGAATGAGAGGAGAGGGAATGAGCAAGTTTAAGAGAAAAAAAGGATTAAAAACCATTTTGGATATCATGATGTTTAAGTGCTGGTAGAACATCCAGGAGGAATTGTCAAATGATCAACTGAAACTCAAAAAAGAAATCAAGACAAGAAACACATATTTGTAAATCATCTACATATAGATGGGAGTGAATAAGATAAATAAAAAAGAAATAATGAGACAGGACCAAAGACATAACCTCGGAAAACACCCCCTTCCTTAGAGAATATTTAGAAAAAGAACAGTCAGCTAAGGAGACAAAGACAAAATGATTTAAAGAGACAGCAGAATTAAGAGAGTGTGGTACAAGAATGGGAGAAAATATTCAGTAAGACAGGATGACCTAGTACAAAATCCTGCAGGGAGGTCAAAAGGAATGAAGAACGGGTGGGGGAGTTTTTGAATTTGATGAGGGCACTGGCAGCCTTTGGGAAAACCACCTCTCTAAAGCAGTAAAGGTAAAAGCCAAACTGGAAAACTTTATATAAATGATTGCTTGAAAGGAATACTTGGAAAAGAGAAATCTTAGTTTTCAGTTCCTTTTCTGAGCAAGAGAATAACAGTCAGCCTTTTCAATCAATCAACAAGTATTTATTAAGCATCTGCTATGTGCCAGACATTGACTGTGCTAGGCACCACAGTTATAAAACAAAAATTAAACAGTCCTTAATCTCAAGAAGTTTATGTGTTTCCAAATGTATATTTTTCAAATATATATTACCTTGCACAAAGTTTGCTGAACTATGCCTACTATCGACACAAAGCCTAAATAAAGTTCCCACTCTGACGCCTCACTGTAGCATGGAGATAATCTTTAAGGGCTATGCCACTGTTAGTCAGTCTCCTAAACTAGGTTAAGATCTAACTATAGCTTAAACAACTCAAATTCTTTGTCTTCTGCGACTCACCTTAGCTAAACACAGCAAACTCACTGGCAAAATATTGGTAACCAATGAGATTTTTTTTGATCATAAACAATTTAGAACTTAAGACATGGTGAAGTTGTGATCCACATTGTTGGAATAAGTGCCCACAAGAATTAAATCATGGACCTCTTATTATAAACACAAAGAAACTGATTAAACAACCACCTGTAAATCCCTCTTTTTCTTCATCCAGAAAGCCTCAAGAACTTGGCAACATGCACAAATCAGGTGTCAGCGTACCTGAAGTTACACACCAATAAAAAAAGGCTTCCTTCTCTTTTTTTGAGAGGTAGGAGAGATGGGACAGCAATAAGTAAGTATAAAGCAGGATAATATGGAAACTCCTTTATTTGAGAAAAAATGGAAGAAAAGATAAAGAGGTAAATATGAATAATATCTGACCTATGCATGTACTTCACAAAGTAATACCATAGAAAATTTTGGGGACTTGTTTTGCAGGTTTTGTGTTTTTTGTTTTTGTTCTTATTTTTGTGTTCAGACCTATAACTTCACTGCTGTAGTGACCTCCAGGGGAGGAAACCCTCTCCCAATGTAGCTCTACAACCTTTCTCAACCTTAATGAGTCTTAAGAGATCTTTTCTGGGACCCTGAACTACTTATCCAGGGTCAAACAGTCAAAATATATCAAAGGTTTAACTTGAACCCAGATCTTCTAGTCTTTGAGGCAGGCTCTCTGTCTTCTGTACCACAGAGTTAAATAGTACAAGATTAGGAGTTAGGAGAGACCCACTCACCCCCTACCCCCAGCTCCCACACTTGTACTCTCTCAATCTCAGTCACAAAAAAAGGGGCATTGCTTCCATTACATACCACCTAGGATTTAGGGAAGAAAGTACTTTGAGAAGCTTAAAGCACTATATAAATGTGAGTTATTATGAAAAGAATTTTAGAAGATACTGTCTATAATATCAATGATTAAAACCACGTTCTCTAAATAATTCCCTTTTTTTAGGGCCTTATAAATTTTACAAGTTAAAAAATAGGTAAAAACTGACATTTTCTCTTACTAGTTTGTGGTAAAACAAGCATTATTCCAAAACAGCAATATCTGCTTTTTCAATTCAGGGTTTAATAGTGTCAGGAAGAAAACGTTAAGAATGATTTATGCCAATTGCTAAAGAATACAAATACTTGTATTGATATTTTTGATAATACAGTTTTGACAAACGGAACTAATTTAAAATTTAAACAAGTCTAAATATAAGGATTAAAATGAGGTTCAAGAATCACTAATACATAGTGCTTTACTCTCATTTTATGCTTTCTTCAACATTTTGACAGAGCTGTTAAAGTACACTATTCCAGCAACTTCTTGCTATCTACATTGTCTATACAGCATTAGTGGAAATGTATTAATAGTATATGTATAAGACATAACTACATCATATAATGAAGTCTCCTACTAACAATAAAACAAAATATTTCACATAAAACAGAACATGCCATGATATATATTACCTAAAACCTACACAGACTACAAAATCTATAATTCGCAACTAAAATTTTTTTAAAGATTTATTACCAAGTTAATGAAGGCTACAAAAACAACATCAGATGCTACATAAATTCCAGTTCCTCATTCACTTAATGGACAAATCCTGAATGCAGAATTGAAGTTTTCCTCGAAACAGTTGGTATTACCTAGAGCAGGCATTTGTGATGTCAACAGTTGCAAGGGAAACAGAATCCTACATACAACATTTGGCAGCAAATGGTAAGACTACCAAAATGTTAATGTTTTAAAGTTTTAGCATTTATAATATTCCTGCTAGAAATTTAGAACTTTCAACACCATTCATTTTGATCCAGCTAGTCATGAATTCAACAGACACCTGTAAGTAGCTGTTGCTACAAATGTATTAAAAATTGTGTTTAAAATATCATCATTATAAAATATCAAAACTGGTCTGAGAGCAAGAAGTACTATTTTCCAGTTCCAGCTCTACTACTATCTGACTATAAGACCATGCACAAGGCGACAAGTTCTGTGGCCTGAAGACCTCAGTTTCCTCATCTATAAAATGAGTTTGTCTAGATTATTTCTAAGGTCTTACCACTAAAATTTTATATCTGAAAAATAAACCTGGAAATTCCTATAGATTTTTCCAACCTGGAGCAAGTCAAAAGTACAAGAACAGTCATGCAGCATTAACTAGAAGCCAAAAACACTAGCCATTACATAGTGTTGCAGTAAAGAAATACTGACATCTAGCACTTTCTTTTATTTCTGAAAAGAAAGAGATAAAGGATTAAAAGGATAAATTAAAATCCTAAGTCAAGTGGCACTTGGTACCTACCTTTTAAATGATTAATGTGAAGATAGGTCACATTTGTGGATGAAAAATCAGAGGATCAATTAGAGTGTACCTAGAGGGTACTACCATCATCAAGCCATTCCCCTCAGAAATTAACTTTTTAAATTATATTAAATATGTTACTGGACCACTTTCCTTTTATGTTCCCTTCGAAAGCACAGTGAAATTCCATGTCAAAAGCAGAGTTATTTGCATACAGGTTTAATATGCAAAATCAGCTACCCTGTTAAACTGAATTTACCTATCAAATGTGTTGTTAGTCCTTCCTACTGTCAGGAAGGAGGAGAGATATTTAAGAAATAAGAGAGAAATAGGATAAAGAGAAGTTTGAATGATGAAGACATCAACCCATTAATTTTTCTATCTGATAAGGAAAAATATTTAATTCTGCTCAAACTCTAAAATCTTGGTACAACACATTCAGAAAATTAAGAGTTCTTGAAAATGAATGCTGCATCTCATGAGTTAATATGAAATGTGGAGAGAAAGCACTTGGCTTCTGTATGCCTCAGTCTAGCACAATGCCTGGCAGTTACAAACCTTAAAAGGAACTTAATTAAAAAAAAGGTGAGTTCACTTGCTATCAGACAGAAGGACAGCAAATAAGGAATGAATACATTAAGTAGGAATCATCTATATGGTCCCAGGGGATAACTCCCATGGTACTATACGTTTCTTCCTTTACCCTGAAAGTAACGTCTATAAAAATTCAATTTCCAATTTTTTCAAAAAAAAAGTGATGCAAACAAAAAACCAAAACAAGAAAGGGAGTGGGGAGAAGGGGGTCACAATTTTGTCAAAATATCACTTAATGTACTACTTATTAATCAAACACACTAGAGTCTGGAGTCAGGAAGACCCAAGTTCCAACCTGGCCTCAGACACCTACTAGTTGTGTAGCCCTGGGTAAGTCACTTAACTCTTTTAGCCTCAGTTTCCTTATCTGCAGAATGAGCTGGAGAAGGAAATGGCAAAGCACTCCAGTACCTTCTCCCAAGAAAACCTCAAATGGAAATGACTAAAAGGTAACAAAAACAATAAAAATAAGTGTTTCCTAAGCGCCCACTAAGTACTGGAGATACAAAAAGTGAAACAGTCCCTATTCTCAGGAAGGTTACTTTCTAAAAGCGAAGGTAACAGAAGCATTTCAGATATACTGAGGTGAGAGCACCAGCAGTTTGGGGGGCCGGGTGTTCAAGGGTGTCCCTAACGAGTCATTTTGAGCAGTCTTGAAAGTCACTTATTTGAAGTACCTTTCTCTCTTAATGTCAATGAACCAACCCTACGTTACCAAGCTGACTCTGGTGCTTATGATAGAGAACAATTCCCCTTGCAGCTTTTCCCAGGTTCTCTTACAGGGGATTCTTCACCTGGGGGTCCGTCAAATTTAAATACACATACACGCATATATACATATATACATACATACATATATATGTGAGTGTGTGTCTATATACATGCATACATACATATGTATATACACATAGACTCCGATAACGGCATTTCCCTAGACTGGGTTCTCCCGGAGCGCCTTCTCCGTACTCGGAAGCATGTGAAAGCACTGTGAGAAGGTCTCCCGAGCTTCAGGCCGCCCAAGGGGTCCGTCCACGGGACAGACACAGCAGGGTGAGAAGCTCCGGATAAGGGAGAGATGTTTCTCCAAACGAAAACCCAAACACTGACGCGGTCCGTCCAGCCGCAAGCACCTTAACTGACTAACAAGCAGGGCTGAGCGCCCAAGCCCCCGCTCCTCAGCCAGGGGTGGGGGCTCCCCGCCCCAGGACCGTAACCGCCCTCTCCCATCCCCCACGGCGCCCCGCCCCCGCCCCCGCCCCGGCCCGGCCCGGCTCCCCCGCCTCCTAACCCCGGCCACCTACCGCCTCACGGTCCGAGAGAGCTCGGGGCGGCACCGCGGCTTCCCAGCCCTGGGACACGGGCCCCCGGCGCGGCCTCCCTACGGTCCTCCTGCCTCCCGTCGAGGGCTCGCCTCCCTCCTCACGCTGCCTCCTCCTCCTCCGGGAGCGGCCGCGGGGTCGGGAGCGGGATCCGGACTGGGGCGGAGGGGCGGAGGGGCGGGGGAGGGGCGGGGGGACGGGCGAGGCTGGGGTGGGGCCGGGGAGGGGCGGGGAAAGGGGCGGAGCCTGCGAGGAGGCCGGGGCGCCGTCCGGCACCTGCAGGAACCGTTAAACGGGCGGCGCGCGGCCGGCGGGGGCGCGCGCGCCCCCTGGGTCGGGGAGGAAAGGAGGGGACGGAGGATGCTGCGGGAGGGGGCGAGGCGTTTCTAAAACGGCCCCCGCGGGCCTAGGTGGGGCGGGTGACTCCTCGAGGCTCGGCCGGCTCGGGCTGACGGGTGGGGTTCAGACCTCGCCGGCCGTTTCCACACCTTGGGGAGGTTTGAAAAGGGGAAAAGGTCAGTTTCCACAGACGGGAGGCTATGACAGTTTTTTCAAATTATTTTTCTCAATTAAGCCTTTATTTTTTTAATTATTTTTCTCAATTAAGCCTTTATTTTTTTTCAAATTATTTTTTCCAATTAAGCCTTTATTTTCTTAATTTCCTATCATCTCCCCCCCCCACACACACACACATGAAAACAAAACAACTAGAAAAAGCAGCCCAGCAAAACAAACCACTGTATCATACGCCTTTATCAAAAACCATGTTACAACCAGTGTTTTCTGGACGAGATGCTTGAGACACCCGTAGTCTCCAATCTTTCTTTTTTAAATCAGACCTGAGATTTCATCAGAGAGATGTAGAGCTTTCACCGAGGAGATCAGGACCCCGAAAGGTTCTGGGACATTTGTTCGGGATCCCACAGCCCCGGTGATATCTGAGACAGACGTGAAAGTCAACCCCCTCTAAGCCCGAAGTCACTAAGCCACGATGCATCTCTAAGAAAGCCTCAGGAAAACCCACCCTCAGCCAGGGGGAGCAACCCTTTCAATAGAGACCCTTTAGGATCAACTAGCAGCCCCTCTCCTCCGCAGAAGAGGCAGTTAGTGGATGGGGACAAGCTCTTTACTGCAGAAATAACTTGGCTAAAGAATGCATTAAATATCCTATAACCTAGAATCTTTATTAAGTTTAGTATCTAGATTCAGGCAGGGATGTAGGTCACTCTCTTTTCTCAAAGACTACAATTCCTATCCTCATACAGGACTAGGGAACTTAAGCATAAATGTTTTCTCAAATATTAACCTCATAGTTTCTCAGTTTACTGCTGTAACTTACCGACACCGATCCATACGTAGGGTTGGGCATATTCTTGAACTTGCCACCAAACACAACTGTTTTACATCCATGATCAGGAACTCTGAAATGTTTGTCCTGTCCTAAACGGTTATTCCTTTCCCTCTCTGTGCCTTATTCTTCCTAACGTGACATCCAATCCCTCTCTCCCCCTTCTATTTCCTCCCTTCCCAATCTTAATCCTTTAATAGTTTAATTCTAGACTTTGTCCTCTTGAATATCCTATTGCCACTCACACCTTGCTAAACCTAATCCTGGGTTATTCCTATTCCACTTCTACTCTTGTGCTGCTTTAAAAGAGCTGGAAACAATGCTAAAACACCAATGACTGAATACACTACAATTTTATATTATGTAATTCCCAACCTGGAACCTCACTTTGCTAAGGCAATTAATTTACTTCTTTCTAATTGATTTTCCACCCCAATTACCACAATTTATAAATTTTCTCTTCTCACCCTCTCTCCACTTCACAAACACTCAAATGGAGACACTCTATCATACTTTACAGAGAGAACAGAGGAACCAAATAAGAAATAAAAGTGATCACAAAAGATGAAATGGACAGTTGTGGTTACCTAAATTGAAAAGTGTGCATTAACGAAATCAAAATATTTAAAGGACAAAAATCTTTGCAACAAAGTTTTTTAAAATTATGGTCGTATCTAATGTGTGTATATATATATATATATATATATATATATATATATATATATATGTAACATATGTGCATATATATGAACAAAATCCATTCCTAAGAAGACAAATGTCACATGATTTGTGAATAGGAACTTCACAAAGAAATGCAAGTCATCAGTAATCATATGGGGGAAAAATACTCTAATCTCAAATGAGATAAATGTAAATTAAAATAACTTGGGTTTCACTTTACACTCATCAAATTGTCAAACATTTAAAAAAAGGAAAATAGCATTTGTTGGAGGGACCCTTGAAACATAGTCACACTAATGCACTGTGAGCGGAACTGTGAATTGTTCCAACCAGTTGGCAAAGCAATTTGTAATCACACCCCATTCCATTACTTATCTGTGCAACCCTTTGACCCAGCAATGCCTTTACTAGACATATACTACTAAAAGGTTTAAAACAGAGACAAAGGACTCATATGTGCAAGAATATTTAAAACTGCACTTTTTGTTGTGGCAAAATATTGGAAACAACGAGTGCCCACCAATTGGAAAATGTCTGACCAAGTTATGGAATAAAAATATAATGAAATATTACTGTATAATAAGAAATTATGAAAGAGAAGGATTTAGAAAAATGTAGGAAGACTTGTATGAACCGATGTAGAGGAAAGTAAGCAGAACTAGGAAGACAATCTATACAGTGAATACAAAAATGAAAACAACTTAAGAACTCTGATCTAAGCTCTGATGATGAAAGATTTGTCCTACTTCTTGGTAAATATACCATGAATTATAGATGAAAAATGAGACATACATCTTATGATAGTACCAGTGTGTAGATTTGCTTTATTTTACCAAGCTTATATGTAACAAGAGATAGCTCTGGGGAAAGAGTAATAATGAAAAAATAAAAGAATATCAATGGAACATTTAAAAATACAAAGAGCACAGAAGTAAGCCAGAATGAGTCATAGACAAGCAAGAAAGTTTAAGGAAGTTTTCTTTTTTTTTAACTATTCTGTTAAATTTATTTTGTTTCAAAAACAGAAATTTTTATTTTTATTCTGAACTTAAGAAATAAAACAAACATTTCCTTAACATAGTGGACTTTTAAAAAAAAAAAGGATTGCACATGAAATTGCATCTATTATATACAAACTATTATTCTTCTTAAATATGTAATAAAGTAACTTCCTTTCTCCCCTTCCTGACCTAAAGAGCCCTAGACATAGCTACCATTAGACACAAATACATTTGTATATGGAAAACCATTCTATATATACTAATATTTATCAGTTCCTTCTCTGGATGCAGATATTATCTTCTTTCATAGGTCCTTTGTAGTTAATTTGGATATTTATAATAGACAAAATGAGATTCACTCTTATTCACTCATAGTTGTTCTTAAAACAAATATTGCTGTTACTGTATATAGTGTTCTTTTGGTTCTGTTCATTTCACTCCTCATTATTTCTTGTAAATCTATCCTATCCATTTTTTCTCAGATCATCGAGTTCATCAGCTCTTATGCATAGTAGTATTCCATCATTTTCATATACTATAACTTGTTCAGTCATTCTGTAATTGACAGGCATTCCCACAATTTCCAGTTCTTTGCCACCACAAAGAGAACTGCTATAAATATTTTAGAACATATAGGTTCTTTTCCTTTTTCTTTAATCGTCTTGGAAAACAGACCTAGTAGTGATATTGTTGGGTTAGAAGATATAGGCAGTTTAATAATGCTTTGAGTATAGTTCCAGATTGCTCTCCAAAATGGTTAGGTTAGTTCACAATGCCACTAATAGTGAATTAGGATCTCAGTTTCTCCGTATCCCCTCCAATATTTGTCACTTTCCACTTCAATTACCTAAGCAATCTGACAGGTGTAAAGTTACACCTCAAGGTTGTTTTATTTGCATTTCTCTAATAATGATTTACAGCACTTTTTCATGTGACTATAATTTTTTTATTCATCAGAAAACTGCCTGTTCATATCCTTTGACATTTACCAGTTGGAGAATGACTTTTATTCTTATAGATTTAAAAAAGTTCTTTATATATTTGAGAGATGAAACTTTTATCTGAGATATTTCCCAATTCTCTGCTTCCCTTTTGTTATTTGTTCAAAATTCTAAATTTAATGTAATTGAAATTATCCATTTTACACCTCACACTGTTCTCTCTTTTTCATTCATAAATTGTTTGCCTATCCATGAGTCTGATAGGTAATATCTTCCATTTTCTTCAAATCTTCTTGTAGTATTTCTCTTTATATATAGATCATGTGTCCATTTTGACCTTATATTGGTAAAAAAAAAAGTGTAAGATGTTTTTCTAGGCTCAGTTTCTGTCAGATTGCTTTCCAGCTTTCACAACAATTTTTACCAGATAATGAATTCTTATCCCAAAAACTTATTCAATATTTAATTGGAAATTCTAGCAATAGCAAGAAGAGAAGAAATGAAATAGAAGGAATCAGAATGAGCAATGAGGTGATAAACTACATGTACAAAACATAGTAAAAGAGGCCATTTGATGGAAGTGCTCTCTTCTCCTCTAGTCTATATCTCAACTCTTCCACATCATCCCTTCATTCTCTTGTCCACCTCCTCATCACTGCAGTCTCTGATAAAGAGGTGGTCCTTTTACTTGCCAAAGCTAATCCTTTACACATACCTTTAGTAACACCTCCCCCATCTTCTACAGAAATTTTCCCCATAATAGGTAGTCTTTCTTCCTCTTCTTCAATATTTCTCTACCTATTGCTTCCTTTCCTATTGCTTACATACATGCTTAAGCATACTCATCCTTAAAAAGCAAGCAACCAAAAAAAAAGCAAAACACCCCTCTCCAGATGCTATCATTTCTTTGAGGTGTCCTACATTATGGCCCCTTTCTCAATGAAATTCTTAGAAAATGCCATCCAAATGTTGTCATTGCTTCCTCCCCTCTTACTGTCTTCTCAACACTTTGCCATCTGACTTCTAACCATGTTATTCAACTAAAACTGCTTTCTCAAAATCACCAGTGATCTCACAAATGCCAAATCTGATGGTGTTTTGTCAGCCCTCATCCTTCTCAAGTTTCAGCAATTG
Source organism: Potorous gilbertii (assembly GCA_028658325.1). Classification (NCBI taxonomy): domain Eukaryota; kingdom Metazoa; phylum Chordata; class Mammalia; order Diprotodontia; family Potoroidae; genus Potorous; species Potorous gilbertii. The sequence goes on from JAQQSK010000014.1 coordinate 110,429, forward strand.
ATGCTCTTTGGTCCCTCTCTCTTCCTGGACAATTGTCCTCTAGATTTTTATGACATTGCTCTCTCTTGATTTTCCCTCTACCTATCTGAACCTTCTCAGTCTCCTTTGATGGTTCCTCATCCAAAGCATAACCCTTAACAGTGGGGTGTATCAGGGGTGTACTAGAGCTAGCACCTACCAAAATTTTTGTTAAATTTTCAGAATGAGCAGTTACTATTTCTTTTCCCATTCATCATTTCAGGAGTGACCAAACTTAGTTCCCTAAAATTAGTTCTTATGGAATTTGGATATATATTTGAAACTTGAAAGAATGGACACGCTGCAAGCCCCAGAGACTCCAGTGCAGAAAGTCATCAGATCCCTGGCCCCAGTGCAAGAAATTTGGAACAATGCTCTCTGTATCCTAGGAGCAGAGCCCAACTTGTAAAAATGAGCTGAAAAATTAAAAAGATCCCTGATCATAGAAAGCTACTATGGCAACAGGGAAGATCATCAACATAAACATAAATTCTGAAGAAGACAACAATGTCAAAATGCCTACAGGTGAAGCTTTGAAGGGGAATATGAATTGGTCTCAAGGCCAAAACGTCCTTTTGGAAGAGCTTAAAAAGGATTGTGAAAATCAAGTAAGAGAGGTAGAAGAAAAAATTGAGAAAAAAATGAGAGTTATGCAAGAGAATTATGAAAACAGAGTGAGTAGCTTGGAAAAGGCAAGAGCAAAAAATGAAAGAAAAATATAACTCCTTAAAAAAAAATAGAACTGGCCAAATGGGGAAAAATCCACTGAAGAAAACAATTCCTTTAAAAGCAGAATTGACCAGGTGGAGCCAAGATGGTGAAGTAAAGGCAGGGAGTTGCCTGGGCCCTCCCTTAAACCCCTCCAAAGATCTTTAAATAATGACTCAACTTCTAGAGTAGTAGAACCCACAAAAAGATAAAGTGAAATAATTTTCCAACCCAAGACAATTTAGAAGGTTGTCAAGAAAGGGCTCTTGTATTGCGGTGAGAGAGGAGTGCAGTCCTGCACAAGTCATGCCAGCACAGTCTCAGTACCAGCAAACCAGAAGCAGGCCTTGGGAGCCCCTGAATCAGCAGCAGCAGTGACTATTTCCAGGGTTCTCATCCCACAGACAGTAAAAGAGTAGAGGAACTTTGCTAGCTCTGAAGCAGGACTCTGTTGCTTTGTCCACACTCCAATCCAGTCCTGGGTGGCAATCCCAGGGCAAGGAGGAGCACTAGCACACCAGAGTTTGCAGCCACAGTGGAGAAGGTACCCTTCTCACATTTCCATGGCAGAAAATAGTGCTTGTGTTCACTCACAGACCAGATCACAAGACCAAGAGTACAAAACTCCTCTCCTTAGATCATACCGTCTTGGAAAAACTGAAAACTTACCAGTCCCTAGTAGTATCTCTGCAAACAGCTACACAAAACCCTTGAAGCTTGGGACAGTGTACCTTTCACCTTGGAAGCAGATACTCACTTTAGCATAGAGTTAAAAGTCAAGTAATAGGCTAGGAATATAAGCAAATAGTAGAAAAAAGTTCTGACAATAGAAAGTTACTATGGTGACAAGGAAAACCAAAACACACACTCAGAAGAAAACAAAGCCAAATTTCCTACATCTAAAGGATCCAGGAAAAATATTAATTGTTCACAAGTTATGAAAGAGCTCAAAAGGCATATTGAAATAAAGTAGAAAAAGTAGAGGAAAATTGGGAAAATAGAGTAATGCAAGAAAATCATGAAAAAAATGAATCAACAATTTGGCAAAGGAAACAAAAAAATACTGAAAAAAAACACCTTGGAAACCAGATCAGGGAGGAGAAAGGGGAGGCCTAGATAGTGGAGTAAAAGCAGGGACTTCCTGAGGTCTCCCCAAAGCCTTCCAAACACCTGTAAAAATGACTCTAAACAAATTCTGGACCTACAGAACTCACAAAATGACAGAGCGAAACAAATCCCCAGTCTAAGACAATCTAGAAAGTCAACATGAAGAGTCTTTTACACCTGGCAGGGAGAAGAGTACAGTCTGGAATGGGCTGCAGGTCAGAGCAGGCCTCAGGGCACTGAACCATTGGCAGCTGTGGCAATTTCCAGACTTCTCAACCCACAAACACCAAAAAGGTCAGTGGGAAAACTCTGTGGGACCTGAGTGAAAGAGGAGTATGCAGTCTGGCCTGTTCCAGCCCCAGTCCAATGGCTGAGGTCTGTGGCTTGAGGCAGGGGCAGTAGCAGCAGCAGCAGCAGTATCAGAGACTGGTTGTGGAGCTCTGGGCCCACAAATAGTGGGGGATCAAGCAGCTGATAAAAAATCTTTGAAGCCTGGGACAGGACATCCACCTCCCACCTCCAGCCCCCACTGGAGGCAAAATCCTTCTGTGACAAAGAGTGAGAAAGTCAAGTGTTAGGCTGGGAAGATGAGTCAAAGTGGTAAAAGAGCACAGACTATAGAATCTCACTTTGGTGACCAGGAAGATCAGGGCATACAACAAGAGCAGAACAGCAGAGTCAAAGCTCCTGCATTAAAAGCCTCCAAGAGGAATATGAATTGGTCGCAGACCAGGGACGAGCTCGAAAGGGATTTTGAAAATCAAATGAGAGAAATAGAGGAAAAATTGGGAAGAGAAATGAGAATTATTCTTGCTAAAGGAAACCCCAAAAATACTGAAAAAAATAACACGTTAAAAATAGACTAAGGGCAGAGCCAAGATGGCAGACCAGAAAGACACACTTATGCAGCATTGTCCCCACAGCCCATAAAATACCTGTAGAGAGGGACTCTCAACAAATTTTGGAGCAGCAGAAGTGGAGAACAGCAGAGTGGAGGAGATTTCCAGCCCACAGAGACCTGAAAGGCTCACAGAAATGTCAGTTGTGCCAGACGTGGAGCTGAGCATGGAGCCCAGTACAGCCTTGGCCGAGTGGTGCTGTGCAATGAGACTCTGGGAGGAGGACACCTCGGGGGCAGAATCTCCAGTCACAATAGTGGATGCTCAGATCCCTCGGCCAACAGGTGCCAAAGGTCAGTGACAGGGTTTTATCAGCTGGCCAGGAAGGGAGAAGGGCCTTCCCATAGCTCCAGCAGCAGGCAGCAGCCACAGAGCCAGCACAGCAGCCCATACAGACCACTAACCCAGCATTGAAAAGATGAGTCTTACCTCAGTCCTGTGTGGAGGGCCTGGTCGAGCTGGTCTTTGTCTCTAACTGAATGGTGGCCCTGCCCATATAGCTTATCTGACAATCAGCCCCCAGTGATAACTTTATCATCACTGGAGGCCAAGTGGCTGTGGAGAGGTATCTGCTAAGATTCTGGGCACAAAAAATGCCTCTCTGTGTCCAGACCGGTACACGCTTGATTGTGTTACCTTGGAGGAACTGAGATCTCACAGATTCCCAGAGTATACCCTACTCTTGACAAAAGGACCCAAAAGTTAAGTAACTGGTAGGGAAAATGCCCAAAAAAGAGAAAAAAAAATAAGACCATAGAAAGTTACTTTCTTGGTGAACAGATACCTCCTCCCATCCTTTCAGATGAGGAAGAACAATGCTTACCATCAGGGAAACATATAGAAGTCAAGGCTTCTGTATCCCAAATATCCAAAATAAATATTCCATGGGGTCAGGCCATGGAAGAGCTCAAAAAAGATTTTGAAAATCAAGTTGGAGAGGTGGAGGAAAAACTGGGAAAAGAAATGAGAGAAATGCAAGAAAAGCATGAAAAGCAGGTCAACACCTTGCTAAAGGAGACCCAAAAAAATGTTGAGGAAAATAACACCTTGAAAAATAGGCTAACTCAATTGGCAAAAGAGGTTCAAAAAACCAATGAGGAGAAGAATGCTTTCAAAAGCAGAATTAGCCAGATGGGAAAAGAGGTCCAAAAGCTCAATGAAGAAAATAGTTCTCTCAAAATTAGAATGGAACAGATGGAGGCTAGTGACTTTATGAGAAACCAAGAAATCACAAAACAAAACCAAAAGAATGAAAAAAAATGGAAGATAATGTGAAATATCTCATTGGAAAACAACTGACCTGGAAAATAGATCCAGGAGAGACAATTTAAACATTATAGGACTACCTGAAAGCTATGATAAAAAAAGAGCTTAGGACATCATCTTTCATGAAATTATCAAGGAAAACTG
>JAQQSK010000015.1:0-19206 GCA_028658325.1 Potorous gilbertii
GACACATTATACCTTGACTCTAGCATAGTGATGTCAGTTTGGTCCTCTGAGAATGAAGGACAACAACCAACCAGCAAGAGCTTCCTATTTGGACTCCCTGACTTAAGCTTCTCTCCATACTCTAGTCTGTCCTCCACACATCTGTCAAAATGACTTCACCTAAACTGCAGGACTGATTATGTCACCTCCCTGATCATCAAACTCCAGTGGCTCTTTATCTGGTACCAAATATAAACTGTGTTTGGAAATTAAGGCTCTTTACAGTTTGATGCCAACCTATCTTTCCAGCCTCCCTCTATATCTCCTTTCTAGTCTTATACTTCACTCCTCTCCTCATACTTTGTGATAAGCCCTACCCCTTATTCCACCCCCTAGACACTCTTCATCCTGCTTCTATGATTTTGCCCTCACTTCCCCCATGCCTGGAATGTCCTTCTTCCTCACCTCTGCCTCTTGGAACCCCAAGTTTCTCTCAAGATTCAGCTCAAGTGTCAGCTTCTGCATTACCCCTTTCTTGGACCTAGATGCTAATTTCTCCTTTCCAAAACTACTTTGTACTCATTTTATATCTGTGGTGTACATGTTACTCCTCCATCAGAAGGTAAGATCCATGAGGACAGAAACTTTCACTATTGTCTGTGAATCCCCAAAGGTAAGTCAAATATCTGGTACATAACAAGCCCTTAACAAATATTTGTTGATTGATTGGCTCATAGTACGTAATCAACCAACCAATAAGTATTTATTAATCATCTGTGATACTGTGCTTGGCATCGAGGATAAAAATACAAAAGTGAGACAATTCCTGCCTTCAAGGAGCTCACATCCTAATAGGGGGATAAAACACATTCACAGAGAAGGACATAGAAGATATATACAGAAGAAGGACCCAGTCATTTGGCAAGAAGTCGATAATGAAGAACTGGAGAATCAGGAAATGTCTCCTAAGGAGGGAACCATTAAGAGAGTGAGGTGTTTTTAGAGCATGGAGTGAATGAGGAGAACATTCTAGGTATGGGGAACAGCCAGTGAGAGGCAGAGGAATGTTGAGTCCAGGGAACATAGGCCAGTCTGGCTGGGATGTAGCATGGCTAACAGGGAGTGATGGGAAATCTACCTGGAAAGATGGGCTGGAGCTATACACCATGAAAAGGCTTTAAATGCCCTACAGAAGGATATTGCACTTTATCCTAAGGACAAAGTTGGAAGTCACTGCAGCTTCTCAAGCAGGGAAGTATTATCTGTGCTTTAGTACTATGAATTAATTTGCCAGCTATATGGATGATTGCTTACACAGGAAAGAGACTGGATTGTTGGTGGTCAGTCATTTCAGTCTTGTCTGACTCTTTGTGACCCCATTTGGGTTTTTTTTTGGCAAAGATACTGGAATGGTGTCCCATTTCCTTCTCTAACGGTTTTTACATATGAGGAAATGGAGGCAAACAGGAATTGCTCAGGGTCACACAGGTAGTAAGTGTGTGAGGTCAGATTTGAACTAGGGTCTTCCTGACTCCAGGCTCAGAGCTCTATCCAGTGCACCCTCTAGTTGTCCTAGAGGATAGAGGGCATCAAGTCAGGAAACTATTGTAATGGTGTAGGAGAAAGGGAATGGGTGCCTTGAGTTGTGGTGGTATCAAGAGAGAGAAAGGGATGAACATAAGAAGTTAAAGGAGGTGAAATCATCAAGTAAGACTTCATAACTATTTAAATTAGAGGTTCCCAAACTCCTTTGGCCTATTGCCCCTTTGAAAAAAATTACTCATCAACCCTTGAAAAATCTACTTTCTTTAATCCTTTAACTTGTTTTTGAAATTTGTGTCATTTCAAAAAATATAAAACATTTTTCTAAAAAAATGATCCATTTTAAATTTAAGAAGGTATTGCAAATTGATGTTTTTCCTGCATTGAAATTGTGATGATCCAATATTGTGTCATGTAACCTTATAGGATCATATTTTAAACAAGTCAATAAATGCACATATTGCTGCCAATGCATGTTTAACTTTTTTAAAATGCACAAGTTCATCTACCAACCTTTGCTTGTTAAGACCTGTTGGCAGACTTGACCACTGATCGTTCATAACTTGCATTCTGTGTATTTATTTGGAAAATAATGTAATCACTATGACTTAAATAAACTGTTATACAACAGATGAAACAAGTACAGGCAGTTTTTCAAAATTTTATCTTCTCTCCTTTCTTTATGCTTCCATCACCCCCTTATATTTATTCAATGCCACCAAATTTTACCTGAGGCTACTACCAACTCCTGGATTGTTCCAGTGCCCTCCAGGGGTGGTATCACCCACTTTGGGAACTTATGAAATAATATTGTTGAGGGATTTATGTGTGTGTGTGCATATGTGTGTATGTGTGTGTGTGTAGGAGAGTAAAGAATCCAGGATGACTTAACTTAGGTTGTGAACCTGAATAATTTTAAGAATGGTGGTGTCATGGTTAGAAATGGAAAAGTTAGGAGAAGGGTTTGAGTTTAGATGGAAAGATGAGTTCTGTTTTGTATATGCTGTGTCTGAGAGGCCCATGGGACATCCAGGTGGAGATGTAGAACAGGTAGTTGGAGAAGCAAGACTGAGAGCTGGAAATATAGATTTAGGAGTCATCTACATAGGAATGATATTTGAATCCTATGTCAGTTGATGAGATCACCAAGAGAGGGAGCATCGAGAGGAGACCAAAGCTCTATACACTAAATATTTGTTGTAGAGGGAAGAAAACAAGGCAGCAATAATGAGAAGAAGAGAAGCAAGGGGAAAGAGAGACAGTGGAAAGGGGGGAATATTCAAAAGGGAAAGAAATCAGAAAGAGAAAGTTTCCCACTTTCAGTGGTGAATGAAAGCACTGATCACTAACTTCTGAGAAGTATTCAGGGAGTATGGCTGAAAAGAATGGGAAAGAAAAAGATCAGATTCAAGGACTGCACATGGTACCAAAGAGGCAATGGCTGATACCAGGGATATTCAGCAGGAAGGGGAGTGGCCAGGCAGGTCAATGGGTCAGGTAACATAAGCAAGGAACATGACCTTGAGAATGGTCAAGTGACTGTATCTCACCCTGGTCTTGATATTCCTGGCCCGACCAGCATAAGTGAGGGTGTTTCTGGACTCCTCAAATGCACTGCTTGCAGGGCTGATGTGGGCAATCATCACTGTTCTACTGTTGCCCCCAAGAGAATCCTACATAGAGGGTGAAAGACAGGACCTGGTTAGCTGGTCAACCAACATATCTTACTGAATCTTTCCAAATGTGAGCAAGCATCCATACCTGGTTTCTCCAATATGTGAGTCTCAACCCTTGCCACTCCCCATCTTCCCCTGACCCCCACTACCATATATCCTCAAGTATTTATCAAGCTGATCAGTCCTCTATTGAGAGCTTTAGAATCGGCTCCCTTGCTAGAGAAGTAGCTACCAATCCAGCTCTTTTCTATGACCTTTGGACTCTCCTGGGCTCTACCTCCTTCCTCCCTCACCCTTCTTGTCCAAGTTCTTAAATGAGAATTTCTTTCTTTTTTAATTGACTGGCTATATGACTAAGGAATAGCCTTTGTAATTAAAAAAAAACCTACGATTTTTCCACTTTGGGCCTTTGATTCCTCATCTATAAAATGAGAAAATTGGACTAGGGAATCCCTAACACACCTTTCAGCTCTGAATTCTACGATCTTGTGAATATTTCCCTGGGCCATAAGGTGTACCATTGTCTTTTAGGATTCAGGACTGTTTCTGAGATTTCTTGAGTATAAGGAGTCCCCAGCTGAAGAAACCACCTCTAAGAAGGTAGACTGGCACCTTCTTTGCAACTTTTATCGTTAGTGAGTTGCCTAGAGCACTGAGAGGTGAAATAATTTGCTCAGGGTGACACAGCCAGTCATGATCAGGTTTGAACTTTGTGAGACTTGAACCCAATTCTCCCTGACTCTGAGGCTATCTCTCTGTACACTATACCATAATGCCCCTCTGTTGTTCTCCTTGCAACTCCTAAAAGGTGCCTTAAAAACTCCGAGTGTTATGAATGAGCAAACAGCTAACATTGCCAGCCATGAGATTCAGAGTTTCTTTTGACATAACTCAGTATCTTCTGTAGACTGGGCTCCTGACCCTCCAGCTCCCTGTCACTCACACCCTGTTTGGCTTCTGGTGGTACCTTGAGGAGCCGGGTGAGTTTGCTGTCTCTGTAGTTAATATACTTATTATTCCCCTTGTCACTGAGGGCATTGATACAGTTCCCCAAGGCCAGCAGGGACAGGTTGATGTGGGCACCCTCCTTCATGCGCTGTCCACGGTTCTGAGTCTGAGGGACAAGAAGACAAGAGTTGGCAGGGATGTGGTGGAGGGGCTGAGCCCCTAGGGAGTGTCCTACAGGCCTGCTGGGGAGAGAAGGTTGTTGCTATAACCAAGCATTTGATTTCTCCACTAACGAATGCACTAATATTCAATCATGGACAAAAACCTGGAACTCAGTTTCCTTACCTGGAACATAAGATAACAGTCTCTAAGATAAGATAAAAGACAAAATGAGCTAAATAGATAGAAAAAAACTTTAAAAATATAAATGGGAAGTCTTAGAGGGACCTATATGATGATAGGGATTATAATATGTAATGTATAGTGGTATTATAAAGAGGAGAGCATTCTGGCCTCAAGACATCTGGGTTCAAATACTGGCTCCACCATTTTTACTACTTGGGTGACTTTGGGCAAGACACTTAAACTCTCTCATCCATAAAATGGATATATTTTTGCCCTGCTTGCCACACAGGTTATAAAGCGGATTCAGTGAGATAATGGGTATTAAGCATTTGTTAAATCTTAAAATGCTATGTGGACCACTAGGTGGCGCCATAGTGCATAGCGTGCTAGGCCCAGAGTCAGGAGGACTTATCTTCATGAGTTCAAATCTGCCCTCTGACACTGGGCTGTGTGTGTGACCCTAGGTCAAGTCACTTAACCCTCTTTGCTTCAGTTTCCTCATCTGTAAAAATGAGCTGGAGGAGGAAATGGCAAACCACTCCAATATCTCTGTCAAGAAAATCCCAAATGGGGTCATGAAGAGTTGGACACAATTAAAACGACTGAATGGTGACAATAAAAAGGTTTTTTCTAGCTTTAAATCTCATGATCCTTTGCCTCTGCAGCAAAATGGCTGGTGAAGAACCTCTCTGGCCTTTGCTAAAATGATGCCGAGATATCATACAGCCTATACTGAAAGCTGTTTCAGCCTGGTCAGTGGGTAACATGCAAGAGCTCAAGGTCACCTCCACCCCAAATGAGGCATCAGAGAAGACCTTAGTTCCAATCTGACCTCGGACGCTTACTAGCCAAGTGACCCCGGGCAAGGGTCACCTCTGTCTTCAGTTTGTTCATCTGTAAAATGGTGGTAATCACCAGGCCTGTCATCCAAGGCTGCTGGGAGATTCAAATGAGATCATGTCTGTAAAGTACTTGGCAAACTTTAATGAGCTACAGAAATGCCGGCTGTTAGTGTTATTATTAATCCCATCTCTTTTCTGATGGTTTGTGTAGAAATGACCCTGGGGAAAGCTGCTACCTGGACATCATTCCTGAGTGTTCAGTGGTCTAAGAGTTATTGTCCAGATACATAAAATAATTGCTTTTCGTAGCTAGATAACAATGAGAATATAAGCTCATCTTCTACTGGATGACTGAAAGCATCCCACACTCCAGTAGCAGACAGGACCACAGGCATGATATATACCTCCCCTTGTTCCTCTATGGTTTGGTCTCCCTGTCCAGATCTCTATATTGTTTCCTTGTAGTTTAGAGATTATTATGAGTATTTTCAATGGTGGCATAGTAGATAGAATTGATATGATGCTTTAAGGTTAGAAACGTGCTTTACATATATATTATCTCAACAATTCCCAGAGCAACCCTGTGAGGTAGACACTGTTGTTATCCTCATTTTTGCAGATGAGGCAATTGAGGCAGGCAGAGGGGAAATGATTTGCTTGGGGTCACATAGCTAGTAAATGTCCGAGGCAGTATATGAATTCAGATAATGCTACTCCAAGTCCAACACTCTATCCACTGTAGCACCTACCAGTCTTCAAAATGTAAAGTTTTTGTGAACTGGTGTTATGTCGAGGAAATTTTAGGCAACAATTCATTCCGTGATCATGGTCTAGTTTCAGTAAAGTTTATTGTTGAGCTTTCTGGGATACTTGGCAGTCTATATTTGCGGTATTGGGATTTGTTATCCGTCAGCCCACCAAAGGTAGTAGTGAGATTCTGATAACTTTAGCCACCAGGTAAGTATGCAGAGGATACTACATGTTTATAGCTAGTTTAAACAGTCTCCACTGCTCCTCTGCATGATTGACACTTATGGCTCCTTAAAGATGACCTTTCTGTACTTTCTGGTAGCAATGACCTGGTCCTGAATCATAACCTCCTCTGTTTCCATAAACAAATCTGTATGACAGTCATTTGTTCAACGTTCTTCTGTTGACATATTGTTGGCTGAGTTCACATGGATGCCCATTATTAAGACCAGTTACTATTGGCTGAGTTCACATGGATGCTCATTATTAAGACTATTAATGACCAGTTACTATTAACAATCATATTAATATATGCCCCAAAGTCCCAGGGCACAAAGTACAACTTTTTGTTATCATTTAATAAACTGCCTGAAAACACAGCAACATTTATACCATCTTTGCTAATGAATGCAAAGCCTCTGTCTCAGTACTACAATCAAGACTTATCTATGATGTGCAAATACATAGACCAGATTCAACAACAGTCAGAACACTAGAGAATTTGATGTTCACATGGAAAACTGTTTTTAATTTAAAACACTCCAACCACCACAGTCATGTAAAGAACAATTCATATAAAACATGACATTTTAAAATGAGAATATTTAAACCCAATATGGTTCTTTCCTCCCTCCCTTCCTTCCTCCCTTCCTCTCTCTCTCCCTTCCTTCCTTCCTTTCTTTTATTTGGAGATCATCAGGGTTAAGTGATTTGCCAAAGGTCACATAGCTGGTAAATGTTTGAGGCTGGATTTGACTGCAGATCCTCCTGACTCCAGGGCTGGTGTTCAATCCACTGCACCACCTATCTCCTCCTCTACCTATTACTCTGTTATCATTTCTTCTAAGAATCTTTAATATTAATGATTTAACAATATATTGACAATATAATGATTACATTAATAATAAAATACTATTAATATTCATTAAAGAGGGAGTTGAACCTTGGAAAAACTTAGAAATAATCCTATATAAAATATTAAGAAATAATATTTTGTCAGTATCATAATTTGAACCCTTTGTTTCACCTGAATTAAAAAACAAAGGGAAACAAAACTCTTCCCTCTCTCTCTCTCTCTCTTTCTCTCTCTCTCTCTCTCTCTCTCTCTCTCTCTCACTCTCTCTCTCACACACACACACACACACACACACACACACACACACACACTATTGGGGTTAAGTATCTTGCCCATGGTCACACAGTCAGTAAGTGTCTGAGGCAGGATTTGGACTCAGGTCCTCCTGACTAGCTGCCTCCAATTTGTTTCTTAAACAGAAAACTTAATGAAAGCCAGAGACAGTGTCTTAACTGTGAAGTTGCTGGTTTCACTTGAATAAAAGACCTAATTTTTTTTTCAAAAAATTTTAAATAGTAGATACAATCAAATTTAGGGAGAGATTCTGATTCTCTGAAACAAAGATGAGAGAGAGTTTTTCTTGTTTGTAGCAACCAAATAAGCCTGGAAGTCTTTTGGTTAATCCATTGAAGAGGGTGTCTCTTTGTTTACTCATGACCAGATTGAAAGGAAGATATTTCCAGAAAGGTGCGCAGATACTGACATTATTACAGTTCTATTTAGGCAAATAAAAAATCTAAACTTTATAGAATTTTTTGTTTCATGGTAATTACAAAATACACAAATAATGCCTCCCAGAGTGGTTGTGAGGACCAAATAAAATATTTGTCAGGTGCCTGGCAAACCTTAAAGCACTGTGGAAAAACTAGCCCATTTGGATCTTTCTCCTGTGTTTATTTATTAATACTTGGTCTCTGACAGATTTACGCTAAACTGCAGCATCTGGAGATCTTCTACATATCAAAACATCTTATTAGTCATTTGATGTACATGGATGACATTCCAGTATATGAATCTACCAAAAGAAACATTAGACAGCTCCATCATCCTGGGAATGTTTCTCCAGTAATATGAAATTGTCTTTTACTCGTGGTAAGTATGAAATTCTTAGTATACTTCAAGGAAAAATAAAGACCGAAGGCTTTATGCTTGACCAAATGCCTTGGTCTCCTCCAGGCAAGATATACCAAGTATAAAGTTATGCTGAATATGTTAAATGATTTACAGGCATCTTCAAAACAAGCTAAATGGAAGAATATGTTGAAAACAATCCTAAAATGCCAGTTTTATTATACACCTTTAGAGCTATTAAGTGAACAGATGTGGAAAGTGAACAATAACAGATGTGGAAAGTGTCCTTGCACAATATTCCTCACACAATATAAAGGAAACGCAATGCTCATAGCTCTAAGTCAACTATAAGAAGATTAAGATTTCCTTATCAAAGAAGGGGAAAGGTATTGATGAGCATTCTTGTTCAGTGGTTTTTCAGTCCTGTCCCACTCTTTGTGACCCCATTTGAGGTTTTCTTGACCAAGACAATGGAATGGTTTGCCATGTCCTTCTCCAGTTCTTTTCACAAATGAGGAAACTGAAGCAAACAGGGTGAAGTGACTTACCATAGGTCACACAGCTAGTAAGTGTCTGAGGTCAGATTTGAACTCAGGAAGATGAGTCTTTGGGGATCCAGGTCCAGCTCTCACTGTTTCCACCTAGCTGCCCCATATTATAAATGGGTCAAGAAATCTACAAAAACACTTCGGAAACAATTAGGCATATCTTCACCCAGCAACAGCAAAGAGAGAGAAAAAATTTGATGCATAGTTCTTGCCACTAGATCATGTTTTTGCTACACATTCAAAAAGTGCTAAATTTATGTGGCCTGTAGTGATAACAGGTACAAGTCAGTCAGAGTTGTGAATGTAACTGAAAGTGATTAATCTTTAGATGGAGCCTAGAAAACTGCTGAGGTACAAGGCTAGAATCAAAAGGCCCAAAGATCCCATGAACTCAGTCAACAATTCGTGGAAACAGAGGGGTTTAAGATGGCAGTTACAAGCATATGCAGGGCCTGGAGTCAGGGACACATGAATTTGAATTCTGTCTCAGAAATGTATGATCCTGGGAAAGTCATTTCACCTCTACTTGCCTCAGGTTTCTCATCTATAAAACAAGGGGATGGGACCTGTTGGTTTCTAGATCTAAATCCATGACTTCTTTATTCTATGACTAGACCAAGGCCACCAGAAATTACAGAACAATGTTGATAATGCAAGGAAATAGTAGAAATTATGCAATGTAGAATAAAAACTTAGCACCTACTGGATAGCTAACAAAATGTGATCTGGTGCCTATAATTATGCACCAGAAGCTTATTCTCTTTCATCATCTAACAGACACAAATCCACATACAATTTAAGAAAGGTCTCTACATAGCCTGGAGAATATAACCAATAAACTGTACTGGGACTGGACCATTATCACAGATATCTAATTCTCTGTCACTCACAATATCTTAGACATAATATAGATCTTCTTCTTGTTGTTTTCCAGTTCTGTCCAATTCTCTGTGACTCCATTTGGGGATTTCTTGGCTAACATACTGGAGTGGTTTGCCATTTCCTTCTCCAGATCTTTTCATAGGTGAGGAAACTGAATCAAGCAGGGTGAAATGACTTGTCCAGGGTAACACCACTAGTAAGTTATATTTGAACGCAGGAAGGTGAGTCTTCCTGACTCCAGGTCTGGTGCTCTGTGTACTGTGGCACCACTTAGCTACCTTAACATTAAAAAATTGAAGAACAACTTTTTTAAAGCAATCAGAATTAAGTGGGTATCTGAGGTCAGATGTAGAACTCAGATCCTCCCAACTCCAGGACCAGTGCTCTATTCAGTGCACCCCTAGCTGCCCTAACAACAGCTTTTAAAATAGATGTCACCATACCAAATATTTACTCTCCATGCTGCAAAGAATGAGAAAGGTTTCAAAGGACAAGAGATCTTGTGGAGATGATTAGTGGAGAGAATGAAGTCATAGCCTGCCCACTGTCTTGACTGCTGTTACAGCTGTACCAAGGATACTTTCACAGAGCCTATACAGCAAAGGGCTGGAGGGGGCAAGTCAGAGCCTTTTTTGCATCCAGGACCCCTCAGAAGTTTGGTCAAACCTATGAAGGTCTCCTCAGAAGAATGCTGAGTTTTTTCATCTATAACTGAAATAAGTGCCAAATTCCAGTGAGAGGTTTCCATCCAAGTTCATAGACCCACGCTGAAACTGATCTAGGTTAAGAAACTCTGCTAGAGGGTGTTATTCGTCTATAATAGGCAGTTATTCTATCTACCTGTGCAAGAGTTCAGAGAATATTGAAAATAAAGGAGAAAGAACAGGGTAGTGACTTATCCCAGGGCTATTTCTATCTGAATCCACCCAAAAAAAGAGGAGAATGTTGATGATGTCAACGAGGACCAGAAGGTGATTCTCACCACCATAAAGATGATGGTAATGATGGTGACAACACCACCGCCAACTCAAGCCAGCCTGCAGTCATGATGTGGGAGAGGCAGCTTGCTTTTAAAACTGTGAATGGGAGAAAAGCTGAGGACAGAAAATCCATAGTAACTGATTTGGAACACTAGGTGGAACCTAATCAGGAGGAAGGGAGGGGAAAGCAAGCTGATGCTGGTGTAAGGGAATTGGAAGCTAGGTGGGAAAAGGGGTGGAGCAGGGATGGGAAACTGGTTTCCATGTCGAAGGTTTCCCACCCCTAGGCTAGACTGAAGAAAGTGATGGGAAAATATGAAAAATGCAGATTAAATTTAAATGTGTCTTTTCTTTTTTTGAGAGGCAGTTGTTAAACATTCATACCCCTGGATTCCTCCACCTATTTCACACCCCCTTACAATAAACTTTCTTCAGGGCCTACCTTTCCCAAGACCCTGTGGAGGAGGCTGCCCTATTCTCACACAGCTCTCCCCTTCTCTGGTCATCTAAGATGTTTCTCTCCCATCATCCAAGCAACCCCAGAAATTCTACCTCCTCCAGGAAAAAAAAGCCTCTCCCCTGTCATCCTCTGTACTCTCTCTGGCATTGTCTAAAAAGTCAACACTTTACTCCTCAGGCATTGTCTAGATTCCCTCTGTGTTTACCTATGTCAGGTGGTCTGCCCTAAGACTTTAAGTGTCTTAACAACCATTGGGCCTAGGTCTGAGTAGCTTACTGTATGTGTAAGGTTAAGCTTCCTGATAAAATGACCATGATGATGAGTGAAGTGAAACATATTATTAATCATCCTTTATACCAGTTAGGTCCAAATTGGAGCCTCCTTCCAGGATAGTGGTTTATTTGTTTGTTTGTTTTTTTTTTTGTCGAGGCCATGCACAGCCATTGTTCTCACTCTCCCCATTCACATTTCCCTCCCCCTGCTCCTCTCCTCACCTGGGATGCCCTCTCTGAGCCAGCCAGGTCGATCATGAAGAGGCAGCCTACCCGCACTTCTTGCATGGCATCCTTGATCCAGCTCTTTTGGTGCACAGTCACTTGGAGTATGGCATGGGAGCGGGAAGATGTCTGGTTGGCAGCTGTAGGCTCCTGGGTCCTCTGCTTGTTTCCTTTCATAAGCAACTGCATGATCTGGGGATGAGGGATGGGGGGTTGGGAGAGGGAAAACCCTCCGGCAAACCCTCCAAGGCAGGGAAACTGCCCTAACTCAACCTCACCTCCCATCTCCTAGGCCAGGGTTGGGGAACCTGCAGCCTTGAGACCACATGTGGCCCTCTAGGTCCTCAAGTGTTGCAGTGTTCCCTACCCATGCCTTAGGCACTTGATGTACAGAAGACACTGTGCTGGGGAGTTGAAGCTGATACAAGATTAGAGATCAATCTCTGCCCCTATTGACCTTGTTAAGGATTCACAGACCAGCAGCAGGGACAGAGGACATGTGTGATATTGTGGGAAATGTGCTGAATTTGTAGTCAGAGGTGCTGGGTTCAAATCCCAGCTCTGCCATTTGTTAACTGTGACTTTTAGCAAGTTAGCCTCTCTGAGTCACTCACTGTCTGACACTCTAAAGTAAAGATGTTGGACTATACGGCCTCTAGAGTCCATCTCAGAATTACTAGTGCCACTATTATGACTGCTACTACTGCTACTACTACTACTAGTACGACTACTACCACTACTTCTACTACTACTAGTACTATTACCACTAGTACTAAAATTAGTACTACTTCTACTAGTACAACTACTACTGATATTACTTCTACCACTAGTACTAGTGCTACTACTGCTATTACTACTACTAGTACTACAACTACTAATACTACTAGTAGTAACACTACTACCACTACTACCACTACTACTACTACTACTACTACTAATGAGGATGATGACTCTCATGATGGTGACAACGATGATGTTGATGGTAATGACAACATAGCAGCTGTACCGTGCCTAACGTTTGCAAGAATGATACAATTATATTTTACATGTTTGTCTGTGTTTCCTCATTTGATCCTTACAACAACCCAGTGAAGTAGATGCTATTTTTATCCCCACTTTATAGATGAGGAAACTGAGGCTTGAAGAGGTATTATAACAGGTTTTAAGATTTGTAAAGTGTTTATAAATTTTAACTCATTTTTCACAACAACCCTGGGAGGTTGGAGCTAAAATTATCTCCATTTTACAAAAGAGGAAATTGAGCCAGAGGAGATTAAGTGACTTGCCCAGGGCCACACAGCTAGTAAGCATATGAGGCAGATCTGTGAATTCATGATTTATGGTCTTATGAGCCCAAAGGAGAAATTCACCCCAAAGCTTAGTGGAGAGGCAGCATGGGGGCCAAATGCTTATATAATCCCTCAGGTTCTGAATCTATGAAAGGAGGGGAGTGGGTGAAATGCTCTCAAGGGTCCCTCTTCCTGTACTGAATCTTATGATCCTATGAAGACCCCACAGATGTGCAGAACCTCAAGCATGGAGAGAGAACCAATAGGAATAAAGAAGAAGAGACAAAGCAACTGGCATTTCTCAGGCCAAAGAAGAGAAGTTGGCAAATATACCCAAGGACAAAAATAATGTAAATGGAAAGAATGATAAATAGACTGAAAGCTATGGGATTATAATGTCAAAGGTTAGCCCAGAGAAGAGTTGAGAAAATGCCCCTTTCTGCCTTTACTGCAAGGATGGTGGACTCCTGCACATATTGTCAGTCATGGGCAACTGATGTGTTGCTTGGCTTTGCTCAACTGTTTTCCTTTTCTCTATGAAATCTTTTCGTTACAAGGGTTGTCTCCCTGGGAAGGGAACAAAGTGGTGTGATATCTTTGGACATCAAGGTTCCAATAGCTAACGGCTAATTGAGCTAGAGCTGGTCTAACCCACTCACTTTACAGATGGGGAAACTGAGTCCCAGAGAAATGAAATGACTATCTGAAAATCACACAGGAAACAAGAGTCAGGATTGGAATTCAGGTCCTTTAAATTCAAATCCAGCATCTTATTCATAGTGCCATGATGTCTCTTAGCAAAAAGTAGTAACTTGTCAGGGGCTATGAAAACAAAGAAATTTAAGGGGATACTCAGTCTGGAAGGAGGTGAAATGGGAAAGATCCCTGGCCTGAGAAGGAGGAAACTTTATCTGAGTTCTGAATCTTTTACTGATAAAATATATATAAGGATAGACCATCAACAGCCCAAAGGCTTATTTTATTTTTTGGGAGGGAGGCAACTGGGGTTAAGTGACTTGCTTAGGGTCACACAGCTAGTAAGTGAGTCTGGAGTTGAACTCAGGCCCTCGCAACTCCAGGGTCAGTACTCTATCCACTGTGACACCTTGCTATTCCAGGTTTGTTTTTTTTCTTAAGAACATCTATTTATAACATGGGAAAACTATTTGCTGTTTTACCTTCTTCCTGGGAATCCCTTTGAGGCTTGAATCAGGTAAGAGATGTAGATATTCCAACCCTAGTTAGGTTTCTGCATGGCTGCCTCAAGCATCAGACATCAGACCATCCTACCAGGCAGCAGCTCCCCAGGACCCCTTGAACTGAGTGAGCCTTTTCTTATTCTTTGCCAAAAACTTACCTCTTTGGCATTGGTGGTGGAAACCTCCGTGATCCCTGCCACCTGGATCACCCCCTTGGAGTCCTCTCTCAACTCTAGGTACCCAATAGAAGGGTTCAGTAGATCCCTAATCATTTCGTTGTAGATCTGATAGGAGTAAGGAGAGAATATGGAAAGACTTAAGGTAGACAACAAAAGTAGGAACTCATGACCCATCAGACCAGAGAGAAAACCACCTGAGTTGGAATAATTCAGTCAATAAGCATTATTAAGCACCTATTCTATGCATTGTGCTAAGTGATGGAGATGCAAGCACCAAGAATGAAGGGACAGATTTCCAAAGGAGCTTTATG
This sequence comes from Potorous gilbertii, assembly GCA_028658325.1. Classification (NCBI taxonomy): domain Eukaryota; kingdom Metazoa; phylum Chordata; class Mammalia; order Diprotodontia; family Potoroidae; genus Potorous; species Potorous gilbertii. The sequence continues at coordinate 14,574 of JAQQSK010000015.1, forward strand.
GATCTTTGGTTTTGCAAGGAAGTGAAGATGGAGATAGGGAATCAGTAGATCAGTAGTTTGATGATAGGGTACAGATGGTAATGTGGGGATGCCCTTCCCAGAGCTGGCTGGGCACATCCCCAGGAGGCTGGATCACTGGACAAGGTATCTGTGGTCTAGGCCATAGCTATCTTCTTCTAGGAAAGTATGAACTGGTATTGGTTTCTACCCAGATCCCTGTGTTTCTATCTCTTCCATGGGGAGAAGTCCTCTGTCACCTCTAGCAAAAATGATCTAATGAGGAAAGACCCTGTCAAGAACTAGGGGCACCCAAGGGAAGATCTAGCAGCCCACTGCTACATTCCTGGGTTATTTTTTTCCTCCCCATCCTGCTACTCTAATTCTGTGAGCATACACTGTACTAGTCAGTGTAAAAAGGTGACAGCTCTAGCTGATATGTTAGATTTCAGAGGGACCTGGTAATTTCCAAGCTTATTTAAAAGTCCACCATATTTGCTGAAGTTTACATTCATTCTAGGTGGGACAGGGGGAAAGGAAAGGACAACAGGGAAATTGGGAACTCCTGATGTTTAGCTCAGCATCACCCAGGGCAATGGGGCATGTTCTTGGGGGCTGTGCACTTCCCACTTGCCCTGTTTCCATCCTTTCAAAGGGAGAACTTGTCAAAATGAACAGAGAAGTAGAAACAGTTGTTGTCTATACCCCTGGACACTTTGCATTGGGGATTAGGCTGAGCTGCTTTCAAGGGATTTTCCTATCCTTATGAACCAGTCAGTGCTTTACTCCTACTCACAATTCCAAGTATAGCCCAACCAGGATGACCTACCTCTATGTAGGACATGGATACTTCATATTCCACGTCATTACTAGTCTCCTCAATGGCACGGAATAGGTCATTGAGGGTCCGCACATAGATGCCAGGATCAGTATCAGTGCCCAGCATGGTGTAGGTTTTCCCACAGCCTAGAGGCAGGAAAGAACAGTAGGTCAGCAGGGAAGTTATCAGGCATGTGTCTGCTGGAGAGGGCTGCACCTGGAAGACTTCTTTCTTGCTCTAAAGGCTCTATGTGAGGGGTAAGCAACCAGTCTGTTCTTGAGGAGGGGTCTTCAGAGACTAGTGAAAGGCAAGGGACCTAGATGCATGTGAGTGGAAGAAGGGGTCTTCTGGGATAAGGTGAAGATGAGGGTGGAACATGGAGCTTATGATGACTAAGGCTTATTTTGACCAAGTCATTCCTGGGATAATGAAGTGGGGTTGTCCTATAAACCTCCTGCTTGTGGGAGTTGGCCAACCTCCATGTTGGGGGGTCAGGTGGGCAGAGATGGGAGGCTCTTTTAGTTCTGGACAGGACCGAGGAGGTAGGTGCTGAGCCAGCCAGCTCACCAGTGGGACCATAGGCAAAGACAGTGGCATTGTAGCCAGAGATGACCCCTTCAATGAGGTTCTTCGTGGTAGCTTCATAAACCATCTCCTGCAAAGAAAGTGAATTTGGGGGTGTGAGGGGTTCAGGAGGCAGAATATGCCTCACTGTAAAAAGCAGTTTCTGCTTCTGGGTCCTGCCTAGTCTGAGAACACCTAGACCCTGTAGGGGCAACACCAAGGAGGTGAGAAAAGCATCTCTTTACCTTCAGTGCATTAGGGATGCCAGCTTGGAAGAGAACCCAGGATACCATCTGGCTCCTCCACCTTTTTCCTGGCCCCCTGCCCAGCTGCTGCTTTATAACAGATACCAGGGAAATCCTGAAGTGATCCAGGTTGGGGATATCCTCAGGAGAGCATCAACTTTCTCAGGTCCATCCTACCATCTGATTAATCTAGTGGGGCCTTGGACTTCTCAAGCTCAGAAGGGAACCAAATATGGGATCCACAGCGCTTACTGACATTAATGGCTGCTGAGTGGAGGTATGTGTATGTATCCACATACATATGCATGCATGCATGCATCTGTGTGTGAATGAGCATGTTACATAGAAATACATGCAAACATGCACATGTTCATGAATGTAGGAAGCCACACCTTCTCTAAATAAGAACTGAAAGAGTTTCAAATCGTTGTATACAAAGATGAAGACCTGAATGATGGCCTCTTGGGGGCAAATATAGACTGTGTGTTTGTTTTGGTCCTATGTTAGTTTCTCCCATCCCTGACCCCTCACCTGAGTGGCAGTGAAGTCAAAGGCCACATCAAATAAGTAGGACTTCTCCCGGGATCTGTGGGCTCGGAGAATGTCATCTGGATCTTCCATTGGATCCATCAAAACCACCACCTGAAAAAGACCCAGAAGTTGTCTGGAAGGAGCCACTGAAAACTAGTGGGGGTCCTGTGGCCAGTGTGTCAGGAATTGGCACCTCCTTATTTCTGAGGCAGGTTAGGGAATCACTGGGTAGCTAGGTGGCACAGAGGATGGAGTATTGAGCCTAGAGTCAGAAAGACCTGAGTTCAAGTTGGGCTTTAGACACTAGCTGTGTGACCTTGGGCAAGTCACTTAACCCTGATTGCTTCAGTTTCCTCATCTGTAAAATGAGGTAGAGAAGGAAATGGCAAAACTGCTCCAGTATCTTTGCCAAGAATACCCCAAATGGGGTCAAGAAGAGTCAGATGTGACTGAAATGATTGAACAGCAGCAGCAGCAGGGGACTCCCTAGACTGGACAGCTGGTGGGGAGGGGAATGGGGAAGTAGGCAGGAGCTGGGGCAAAGGGGCCAGAAGCAAGATAGGAGCTTTCCTTAGAGGGGAGGAAGAGAGGGAATTAGGATTCCCTGGGTTTTTCTTGGACTACTAGGTCTCTCTGTACAACTTCTCATACTTAAACGATAGCAAAAAATGTGAAGTATGAAATTTTTTTAACAAGAAACTTTTTCAAACTTACTTCTACCACTAAAATATCACCTTACCTTCTCAAAATTATGATTCCTATCAACTTTTTCTTTACCTTCTGCACTACTGGCTTCTCCCTAGGGCAGCTGTTCTAGAGATGTTCACACCCTCAGAGTAAGAAAAAAGTTGGGAATAGAGGAAAGTAGCCTGGGGTAGGGGAAGCTCCAATCTTTTGCTCCCTGGGGCTCACCCTCACTCTCTGTCCTTTGCCCAAAGATTCTAAGGTTGTATCTATTTTATAGGACAAACTCTGACACCATTCACATCTACTTCATGCCAGATGAGACAAGACAAACACACACACACACACACACACACACACACACACGTGAAAGTGATGAAAGTGCATACACAAAGGCATTATAAAAAGAAGCACAGATTAGGAATGTAATCCTGCCTTCCCAGGCTCCCTGCCCAGGTAGCATTGCCATGGATATGGGAAACTCCCACAGATGCTATCCCAGAATTTCACCAGTTTGGTGACATCTCTTTGGACTTGTCTTTGAAGACTTCTGGGGAGAAAATGTTGGTAGAAAAGAATTCAGCTGTTCATAATGTGCCCTGTAGAAGACAGTGCCACTGGTGGGGTTGAACCAAGTCTGATGTCTAGAGCAGGGGAAGGGAACCTATGGCCAAGGCCATATGTGGCCCTCTAGGTGCTCAGGTGTGGCCCTTTGACTGAGCCCAATTTTTATAGAAGAAATCTTTTTATTAAGGAGATTTACTCTATGAAGTTTAGAGTCTTTCAAAGGGCTGCACTTGAGGGCCTAGAGGCCCACATGTGGCCTTGAGGCCACAGGTTCCATGCTCCTAGTCTAGAAAAAGTCTCCTATATGCCTTTTCCCAAGGTCCTAGTAGGATGCTTCAACATGACTGTGACACTGGGAACTGATCAGATACTTCTAACAAGCCCCCTTTCCCCTTCTCTTTTCCTCCTCCCCTCCTCTAACACCCCACCCCCATCCTGACCCCTGCCCTCTTTGCTCCATCAGCAGAGGAAGATGTAAAAGAAGGTGCCCTCTGGCTGCAGCCAAAGTTATGTTATTTATCTTCCACCACCTAGCTGCCCATCAGGCATGAAGCAGGGACAGAAGAAATTGACAAATGAACCCTGGTTTCCAGCACTCCTCCAGAATGCTCTTTTCTCAACATTCTCTTCAATGATCAGGTTCCCATCTTGGGTCCCCTGACTCAGAACAATAAGTTAGGCTCTGGTTTCAGGCCCAGCTGAGAACAAAACCACTCTCTGAGCATTTTTTGGATGGATCCCAGTGGAATGTAACCAGGCACCAGCCCAGCCTGCCTCCCCTAAATACCTCAGCAACTGGATGACAATTCTACTGATACAGGGAGACTGAGGGACAGACACATCATGGGGAGGACACATAGGCTCACACACCTGATCTCTCACCCTTGTCCTTCAGATATCCCCCAAGTCCCCCATCACAGACCAGAGCATCTTAGTTGTCCCATATCCTGACTCAGGACATTATTGGCATGGTCACAATCTTCACTTAATGAGGGCTTTGTCTGAGCCCCCATCCATCTGGGCTCCAGCCTGCCTTGTTCCCAGTGTCTGGCCCCCACCACACTCCCACAAGGGCTGCTCCCCATTCCTATCTGCTAAGGCAGACAATGGGGCCTCTGTGAAGTCCAGACAGGTGACTAGGAGCCAAGCCATGGAGAAGAAGGGAAGGGATAAGAATTTGCACCTGCACAAGGAGACTTGGGAGAAGTAAGAAGGCCCTCAGGAA
>JAQQSK010000015.1:19706-39281 GCA_028658325.1 Potorous gilbertii
AAGTCACTTAACTCTGATTGCCTTCCCCCAAGAAAAGAAAGAAAGAAAGAGACAGATGCCCCAGGAATATCAAAAACAACAATAATCACAACTTGTGCTTTATCAGTGAAAACAAAACAAAACGTTTTCACACAGAGCATGAATCAGCGGTGCAGGAGAGAGTGCTAGGCCTGGAGTCAGGAAGACCTGGTACCAAATCTTGCCTCACTCACTTAGCTGTCTGACTGTGGGCAAGTCACTTAACCTCTCTATGCCTCAGTTTCCTCATCTGTAAGAAAAGAGGGAGCTGGACTTGATGGTTCCCCTTCCAGCTCTAAATCCCATGATAGCCAGTGCTTAAAAGTTTGCAAAATGTTTTTACAAATTTTATCTCATTTTATCCTCATGACAAATCTGAACAGTGTCACTATTATTCCCATTTTACAGAGGAGGAAACTGAGGCAGAGATGAAGCAACTTGCTCTGGGTCACACATCGAGCAAGTGCCTGAGGTCAAATTTGAATTCAGGTCTTCCTGACTCTAGGTCCAGTGCTCTCTCTACTGAGCCGCCTAGCTAGTTATTGAATTAAACTGCTGCATTGAAAGAGACTTCATTTCTAAGGTGTGCTGGTGTGTGTATCTTTTCTTAAATTTTCTGACACCTTAAGAACTGTAGAACTCTTGATACAGGTTCCTGTGTACCTGAAATCTAAGTGAAGTCACTTAAGTAATAATCTCTCAGGGGCTATTATCTGTCTGTATCACCTTCCCCATATTAGGGTGGGGGTTAACATTTGCTTTTCTATACCAGGAAGAAATCCTGTGCATTCCAACCCTCTCCCACCAGGAGACAAATTTCAGGCCCAGAGAGGTGAATATACCTGCCCAAGGTCACACAGCAAATCCTCACTCCTGTGACCTCTGAGGAACTGAACTGCTTAATACCAAAGCCCTATATTTGTTATCTCCCTCATCATCATCATCACTATTGTGTTGTGGTTTTTTTTAAAAATAATAACATTTGAGACTTGGAGAAGTTGAGTAATTTGCCCAAGGTCACACAACTATAGACACTGGTAGGACTCAAATTCCTTGATCTGAGTACACATCTGAATACTTTTTTGAATTTGTGTAGAGAAGTGTATTTGGAATCAGAAGATGTGAATTTGAATCTCAGCATATTTATTTACCACCTAAAGGACTTTTAGCAAGGAATTTTGTCTCTTTGGGTCTCAAGTTTCCTTATCTGTACTAAAAAAAAACCACAAAAAACAAGAAACAAACCTCTAGAGTCCTTTCTAGCTTTTAAACCCTAAATGATGTTTGACATTACCCAGTGCACTCTGACAGAGCTGGGGAGAGAAACTAGAGGGTGAGCCTCCTCATGACAGCTGGCAGCCCCCAGACCACTTTCCTCCTGAGCAAATGCTCCTTGCCCACCTTGCCCCTTGTTTTGATCTGAAAGGCACAGGAGGAGGGTTGTGTCTGTCTCTATTGTCAGCAAAACCAACAGGGATATTAACCAGAGCCTGAGGAAACAGGTAGAACTCAGCAGCATAAAATAACCTTCCATCTGTTGCTACATCATGAAATGGGCACTCAGCCTGGTCTTTCTCCCCCAGGCTTGTGTGGAGTGGGCAGTAAACTGCCCCTCATCCCTTTGTCCAAAGATCCTCCCCATTTTTCTCTTATGCCTACCAACTACTGCTTACTCCATACCCAGAGCACATTAAATGCCTACATCTAACAAGTATGTGTGTGAGTGCGTGTGTGTGTGTGTCTTTTCCAGTATAATGTAAGCTGCTGGACAACAGTGATTTTTCCGATTTTTTGTTTGTTTTTGTATCTCAGTTTTGCACATACTAAGTGCTTAACAAATGTTGGATGAAATGAGTTAAATTATCACCCCAGGGAGTCAATGGTGCATCACCTCAGAGGGAAGGTGGAAGAGGGGAGGGAGGTCCTCAGAGTTAGAAGAGGGTAGGGGAGAACAACAAGATAGGAAGTCCTATAGATGTCAGTCAACAAACATTTATTAAGCACCTACCATGTGTCTACCACTGCCAAGCCCATGGAATATAAATTCAACATATACCCTTCACCCCTTCTGCATCCTGGCTGGGAACAGCCAGTCACATCAGGTTGATGATCCTGTTTCTAGAGTAAGAATTCTTTAAGTAGGATGAGGGGAGAAGGGACCCTTCAGGGGGGGAAAAAATTACCTTTAATTTCAATATAATTCCTTTTCTCTGTAATCCTGTATATTTTATTTTCTGCACTTAAAACGTCTTCTGACAAGGGTCCATAGGCTTTACCAGACCACCAAAGGGGTCACCAACAAACAGAAAAGGTTGAAACTCTGCCCTAGAGGGCCTAGCTTAAACTCTGCCTTTCATCTAGGGCCCTGGCTCCCATCTCAGTGCAGATTTTGACCATCTTGTGCTTGTCTCAGAGCCAGGAAACCCAACACCAGGAAGGGGAAAGTACTGGGGATTCAGTCAGAGGCAGGGAGTTTACAGAGGGATTTGTCCTAGTTAGAGAATCCAGGCTCCACACTTTCCTACTCTCATTCCCCTCCCCACCAATGGCGTAGGTGAGAAAGACTAAGAACAAAAAAACTTGGGCACTGTTTCCCCCTCTGCCTGTCCTCTAATTCGAAGGCCAGAGGCTTCCTTTCCTGCCTTGGTACTAAATAGCTGATATTCCCCAGACAACCCTGTAAGGTTGGGATTCTAATTTGCTGTGTGACCTTGGGTGAATGTATTCACCTTTCTGGGCCTGAAATTTGTCTCCAGCTGGAAGAGAGTAGGAATGCACAGGGTTCCTTCCTGGTATAGAAAAATAAATGCAAACACTCCACCCTGATATGGGGAAGGCAGCACAGATATAAAGTAGCCAAGAGTTTATCACTTAAGTGACTTCACTTAGATTCCAGGTACGCAGGAACCTGTGTCCACAGTTCTTAAGGCCTCAGAAAATGGAAAACCTCCCCCTCCTCCCTCCACACACACACAGACACAGACATGCACACACAGACACACACACACAGAGACACACACACAGACACACACACACTAGAACGGGAGGCCTGTTTTAACAGGGCAATTTAATTTAACAAACACTTATTAATCGGTCTATTATGTGATTGGCAGCTTCAAGCTCTGCCCTAGAAGAGCTTTTTGTTAAGTGGAGGCGATGAGACAGGGCAGACAAAGCCAGCAGACCAGGCAAGGTTCATCAATACTCAGGTAGGGTGCAGAAACAAAGCAATAATGGCAGCTGGCATTTACGGAGCCTTTAATAAAAACAGGCATGATAATCGCAATGTTTACAAAGAGCTTTACGTATGTGAACTAATTTAATCTTCCTATCAGTCCCTGCAAGTGGATGTTATCTCGATTTTACACATGAGGAAACTGAGATAGATGGTGATGAGGTTTAGAGTTGGTAGAGCTGGTTCAGGTGTGAAAGAATTCACTTTGACCTTCTCTTTTGCCTTTGGGAGCTTTATTGGCTCAAAAGCAGTGTGGGTCTCCTAGCAAAAACGCTAAGCAGGACTCCCATATTTGGGGGAATTAAACTTATGTAGGGATTTCCCAATGATGATGTCGTTTTAGAGGTTTTTGGGGGGTTGAAGATTAGGGACAGGATGAGGAAAATGGATGACAGGATAGGAGACACAAGATAAGGGAGATAGGAGAAATTTATGACTCAGGATAGGGGGGAGAAAAGGAATTCTTTGGTTTAGGATAAGGGGAAGTTTTATGGTATTTCAAGATAAGAGGAAGAGACTTTAGGACTCCAGGTTAGAGAAAAAACTAGGGACTTCACAAAGTACGAGAAAAGCAACTCAACCCTCAGAGGACCATTTGTATCCTCATCAATAAAAGTTAAATGACTTGCTCAGGGACACACAGCTAGTAAGTTTTGAAGGCAGGATTTGAATCCAAGCCTTCCTAATTTCAAGTGTGGCACTCTATCCTTTGTGTCCTTTGGCTGTTTTAAGCCTGGGAACAGTTCTTATCTCAGACTCCAAAGATCAGATCCCCAAAGTGTCCATAGACAGATTTCAGGAGCTCTGAGTACATGAACTTGTACAGAACAAAAAATATATCTTTATTTTCATTAAACTTTAACTAAGATTTAACATTTCCTTTAATTATGCATTTTAAAAATATTATTCTGATAGTTCATAGACTTTATCAGATTGATAAAGGAATCCAAAAACACACACACATACACACAAAACCTTAATTTAGGTTTTTCAAAATTTTCATGTTTACATTAAAAAAGTCTATGGAAGTATAATACTAATCAGAGTTAAAGATCTTCCCCATCCGTTAATGGGCCTCTCCATTAAGGAAATCTTGATTAGGAGAGGTTCACACCTTTCGTTAATTTCTAATGCATTGATTTTCTAGGTTTGTGATACCCTCTGGCTCTGAAAAATGTGTAACTATTCTGAGGTTAGGTTTTTCTTTGGGCTTACTCTTTGGAAGTGTTTCTTAGGCCAGAGGAGACTCTGGGCAGCTGCTAAGAAGACCTCCAGCTTTGAAAACCCAGCTGTTGGTGCTTCTCTCTCTGGTAACTCTCTATGTATGGTTAGACTGTTGCATCTGTCTGTTGATCTGCCATGTATGATTTGCTTATGGTCAGACAGTTGTAAACCCTGTCTATTGATGATTATGTCCATGTATTTTCTCTGAAATTCAGAATGCTGGCTTTCTTCCCCTGTACTAAGTGAATGATACATGAGCTTGATTAAAGTGATTTGTTAACCCCTCAAAAGTTACCTTCCCCTTTAGAAAAGCAAATCAAAGAATCTGTGATAGTAGGTCCTCCTGGATGGATGCTTGCTTTTATAGGAACATCTTGCTCAAGATGTCCAGTAGGCAGTTGGAGATACATGTCTAGAGATTAGTAGTAAGGACTGCATATGTAGATCAGCAGAGAGATGCTTAATTGAATCCATGGGAACTGATGAGATTACCAAGTGAAATGGTATAGAGGGAGGAGATAGCCCAGGACAGAACCCTAAGGGAGGCTTACTAGTGAACTGGTAGAAGACCCAGCAAAGGAGAGTGAGGAAGCAGTTAGACAACTAGTAGGAGTCCCAGGATGGAACATCATCACAGGAACCCAGGGGAAAGAGAATTTCAAGGAGAGGAGGTTTATCAATACTCAGGGGCATTGTTGAAAGGTCAAGAAGGATGAGGATTGAGGAAAGACCATCGTTGCAGGTTTGTTCTTTGCCTTTCTTCCTTCTTATGAGTCACTTTTAAAAAATGAGAATCCCTGTCCTCAAAGGGCTTACATTCTAATATAAGGAAGCAGGATATGTGAGAGAACCATAGCCAGGGAGGGGTGCTTTGTTCTGAACAATCCCTAGGATGCTGAGTGGAGAAGCCCTAAGGGGGAAGACCAACAATCCTATCTGGTAGCAGTGATAGTATTGGTTTGACTATGTTCTAGACATGGAGAGAGGGTACCAGCACAGGAGCAGGGTAGACAGAAAGAGGATGTTCGTGCTGCAGCAGGGTTGATGGCAAGAAGATGGTCAGGATGTGAAGTGGGGTGGGCTACATATAATGAACCATGTGAAGTGTTTATCAACAGAGAAAAAGTAAGGGCTGTAGAGTGGGAGTTTGGGAGCTGAAGGAAGATGGTGGGGTGAGCAAGAGGAGGCTTGAAGGATATTCCAAAAGGAGAGGAAAGGCAAGAACAATGCTGCAGAGCAGGTTAAATGAGTGGTCATTGAATAAAAGACTGTTAGAGTTGGAAGAGACCACCAGAGATCACCTAGTCCAATCTTTCCTTGTACCACTTAAGGAAAGATAAACCCAGAGAGAGAGAGAAAGCAATTGACCAAAGTAAGTCCGGAAAATGGTGAATAAACTGACAAAATCTTTTCATTTTCTAGATACCCCTTTTGACCTTTTTTAGTTCTGGCGTTTGTTTTTTTAAATAGAGTGCTATTGTGTTTTTTCAATAAGTTGGTTTATTTTTCATCTTCAACATTCACTTCCATAAGTTTTAAACTTTCTCCCCCTCCCTAAGACATCATGCAATCTGACATAGGCTCTACATACACAGTCCTACCAAACACATAGAATGATATGTTGTGAATGTTTGTTGTGGGCACCATTATTTGCAAATGAAAAATATCCTTCTGAAAGAATTCAGCTGCTCCCTTAAGAGAACCTTCTTTCCCAGGTGTTGTTCCTGGGAAGGGGGTCTCCAAAGCTCTCACAATCCTGACGTAAGGGGTAGGAGCAGAAAGAAGCAATCTGGTTAGGGAAGGAACACAGGGTTAGAGGATGGCTCAGCTTAGTACCTTTTTAATCAGATGCCTCTCTAGCAAGCAGAGCCTTAACCAGGAATATTTTCACTGGAAGCAAAAGTAATTAGCTATGATGACTTGCTCAAGCTAGTTACATAGCCAATAAGTGGTAGATTTGTTGTTATTTTTACATTGTGTCTGACTCTCTGTGACTCCATTTGGGGTTTGTTTGGTTTTTTTTGGCGGGGATATTGAAGTGGTTTTCTATTTCTTTATCCAGCTCATTTTACACATGAGGAAACTGAGGTGAATAGAGTTAAGTGACTTACCCAGAGTCACACAGGTAGTAAGTACCTGAGACTTGATTTGAACTCATGAAGATGAATCTTCTTGATTCTAAGCCCAGTGCTCCTCCTAGCTGTCCAGTAAGTGGGAAAGATTTAAGCCTACATCATTTGATACCCTATTTCCAGTACTCTTTCTGATGGGTTACAGCTCATCACCTTATTTTATAGATACGCAAACCGAGGCTTAGAAAGGAAGTGACCTTTTCAGGGTCATACAGCTAGTAAATGGCAAAGCCAGGAGGTATTATTTTCTGCCTCAATTATCCAGACTTTGAAATGTACCTGTTTGTACTCTTAGTAATCTTTCTTCCTCACCCCCATTTATTACCCCTCATTAGACTAAGTTTCTGGAAGGCAGGAACTATGTCTTCGTTTTGACTTCCCAGGTTTTCTTAACATAGGGCCAGTGAACCTGTTTAGGGGTATGTGTGTGTGTGTGTGTGGTGTGTGTGTGTGTGTGTTTAGAAAAGCATGGATAACTCTCTCTCCATATATATATATATATATGCATACATAACCCAAATCCTAAATATATATGTTATTCTCTTGAATATTTCCCAATTACATTGTTAAAAAATTTTGGTATTCACTTTTTAAAATTTTGAGTTCCAAATTCTCTCCCTCTCTCTTGCCTCTTGCTATCCCTTGAGAAGGCATATTTTAATATAATGTATTTCATTGTATGCACTTCAAAACATTCTTTTGAAAATAGTCCATAGGTTTTTCTAGGCTGTTAATGGATTCCATGACACAAAAAATTTAAGAGAACCCCTGGCCTGGGCACATGATTACTATTAACTAAGTGTGGATGCCAATAACTGTATGGCCTTGAGTAAATTCTTCAGTGGGTCTCAATTTCCTTCTCTATAAAATGAGAGAATTGGATTAGATGAGTTCCAAAGTCCCCTCAAGCTCTAGCATTCTATGGTGATGATAGAATTATGCTGGGAGGATGAGGGGAGAGAATACTGTAAAGTAGGGACATTTAATCTAAGGGGTGTCTGTGAACCTCTTAAAATTTTTTTTGATAACTGCATTTTAAGCTAATTGACTTCTTTGCAATCCAATATCTTTTATTTTATGAATTTAACAACATGATTCTAAGCAGGGGCTCATAAGCTTCACCAGACTGCCAAAAGGGACCAGGGTATTAAAAAGGTGAAAATCCCCTGATGCAAAGGGTACAGGTGACTCTTGGCTATACCAGTACTCTCCTTTCCTAGGAGGAATTTTTCCTCTTCACCTGACAAGAACTATCAGCCTATATCCATCCTCTGCCCTGGGTGCTCTAACAGAACTTGCCAGGAGGACCACAGACTGATGAGGAAAAGGAATACATGTCAAGGTTCATCCATCCGATCCTTTGGAACCCAGGGATTGCAGGCTTCCCCAAATGTTCCTCATGAGGAAACAGGCTCCTGCCTCTGTAGTAAGTCTCAGCTTGAGTCAAATCAAAAAGACTACAAGTCATTCCCCAACTGATAAATGGTCAAAGGATATGAACAGGTAGTTTTCAGAGGAAGAAATGAAAGCTATCTACAGTCATACGAAAAAATGCTCTAAATCACTATTGAGTAGAGAAATGCAAATTAAAACAACTCTGAGATACCACATCACACCTATCAGATTGGCTAATATGACAAAACAGGAAAATGATAAATGCTGGAGAAGGTATGGGAAAATTGGAACATTAAAGCATTGTTGGTGGCATCGTGAACAGATTCAACCATTCTGGAGAGCAATTTAGAACTATGCCCAAAGGGCTATAAAACTGTGCATACCCTTTGATCCATCAATATCACATCTAGGTCTGTATCCCAGAGAGATCATTAAGAGGGGGAAAGGACCCATATGTACAAGAAAATTTATAGCAGCCCTTTTTGTATTGGCCAAGAATTGGAAATTAAGGAGATGCCCATCAGTTGGGGAATGGCTGAATAAGTTGTGGTATATAAATGTAATGGGATAGTATTATTCCATAAGAAATGGTGAGCAGTTGAATTAAAAAAAACCTGGAAAGACTTGCATGAACTGATGCTGAGTGAAGTGAGCAGAACCAGGAGAACCTTGCACATAGTAACAGCAACATTAGGCAATGACTAACTTTGAAAGACTTAGCTCTTCTGAGCAATACAATGATCTAAGACATTCCAAAAGACTTATGATGAAAGATGCTCTCCACATTCAGAGAAAGAACTATGGAGCATGAGTGCAGATCAAAGCATATTATTTTCTCTTTTTTGTCATTTTTTTCTTTCTCTTTTTTTTCCTTTTGTTCTGATTCTTCTTTCATAACATGAATAATGCATTTAATATGATCATATATGCATAGCCTACATTAGATTGCATGCTGCCTTTGGGAAGGGGGAAGAGAAGGAGGGGGTGTCAATTTAGAACTCAAAATCTTATAAAAGTGGATGTTGAAAACTAAAAATTAATTAATTTTTTGAAAAGAGAAAGAAAAAAAGAAATTCTCAGTTTTCCTCCATTTTTGTTGTTCAGTTGTATCTAACTCTTCGTGATCCCATTTGGGGTTTTCTTGGCAAAGATGTTGGAATGGTTCACCTTTTCCTTCTCTAGCCCATTTTTACAGATGAGGAAGCTGAGACAGCAGGGTTAAGTGACTTGCTCAAGATCACACAACTAGTAAGTGTCTGAGGTTGGAAATGAACTCAGATCCTCCTGACTCCAGGCACAGTGTGCTATCCATTGCAGCGTTCACCTGCCCTTTTCTCCATTACTTGCAGTCTTTCTTTTGACTGTGTTTTAGGGATTGATGAAGATGATGATGATGATGATGATGATGATAAGAGATTAAGATAAGGCCAAGACAGATCTTAGAATTCATCTTTCCCACTACAGAAAAAGAGGCAAGACAGAGAATGTTGCCACCCATATAAAAATAAAGGTCTCAGTCTTCTCTCTAGCTTCTAGAAAGACCTCCTAGAAATATACAGAGCACATCTGAGGCAAATAGGGGTAAATTGCCTTCTCTCATTGGGCCTCAGTTTCCTGATATGAAAAATAAGGGTAGTGATTCAGTATGTCAAACTCAAATAGAAAAAGGGACCACAAAATCTTATGTAAGGATCCCTGCAGGGCACAACTTGACTCAGTTCTAAAATGTAATATTATCTGTGTTTTTTTGTACTTTTATTTATATTGTGAAATTTCTCCCAGTTACATTTTAATGTGGTTCAGGTACATTTGGGACTGTTTGCAGGCATTGTGTATGGCACTTGGAATTAAATGATCTTCGAGGCTTCTTTTGTCATTAACATTTTATAATTCTAAGGGGGAATTAGGAGGGATGGGCAATATAATCTAGTGGATGGAGAGTCAGAAAGTCCAAATTCCACCTCTCACCATGTATGGGCTGTGTGTGAGACTCTGGGCAAAATACCTAACCTCTTACAGGCTGCTAAGACTATATAAACTGTGCTGGGAGTTCTCTGTACCCATGAAATCCCAGGTTTTCCAAAATAAATGGGTGTAGGCTGATGCTGGAATTGGTTGGGGGTAGAGGTGGGAGGGCAGAGCTGGCTCATATCAGCTTCTTGTTTCATGCCCCCATGTTGCACAAGATAGCGATTGGCTTCCACCACAGGAGAAGGGCTAACAGACTGAATTCTCCCCTCCTCCTCTGATCACAGGAGAAGGACGTGGTATAATATGACGGCCACACTTCACCTAAAGAGCAAGGGCATTCAAAGTCCATTGGACCTCTGGTCCTCATAGTACCTGGTCTTCTCTCCTCAATGTCTCCCTTCTTACTTCCCCCTTCGACTTTTGCCCTGCTTCCATCTTTCTCTCCTTCTTTCTCTCCACCTTTGTCTTCTCCCTCCTTGTTTTCCTTCTATCCTTCTTTCCTCATCTATCTCTTCCCTAAAATTTCTGACCTCCTTTTTCTATTCTTCTCTCCCTTATCCAAAAAGGTGAGCCAGATACTCCCTGCTTTTCCTAGTTGCTTTACCTCAGCTTGAATTAGGGGCCTCAAGAGCAGGGGTGCGGTAGGTGACAGTTGGTGGTTTTAAGCAGACAAACGCCTATTAGCAGATTGTAAATAAAGTCTGTTGGCTTAGGTCCTGCAAATAAAGAGTCTGAAAAGCTTGGGCAAGAGATGTTTTCCAGGAAGGAAGGAGGGGAGGCATCATGACTCACTAAGATGACTCTTCTTTTAATTTTGGTCCCTTATAAGCCCCAACATCCTATCTGTCTTCTTTCACCTCCTTGTAATCCACTACTCCCTCAAGAAGTCTGTTTCCAGGATCTAATCCTATTCAGATGCCTCAACAAAGGCCTCCTGGGTTGGCTTATGTCCAGCTCACAGACCCTAACACAGGGCAACAGACTTGGGGCAATCACCTGGGAACAACCCTGCAAGTCACTTACTCTCTGATGATAACAAGTATGGGAAAAGAGACTTTGGTGTTATTGACAATAGTCATGACAGCAGCTTATATTTAAAGCAGCTGTAATGGGTAGCAAAGGTATCACCATCCCATTATACAGATGAGAAACTGAGTGAGAGAGGTATCTGAGATATCTCTTTTATCTGAGAGCGATAAAAGGTGACTCGCCCATGATGATATAGCTAGTAAATTGCTAAAACCCAGCCTCTAAGACTAGAGCTCTTTCTTCTACACACTTTGGGCTAAAATGGAATGGATACCAATCAGAAGGGGCATTGCTTTGCTTAGTTTGCTGCTGTTACCATTTTTCAGTCATGTAAAACTGACTCTTCCTGACACCATATGGAATTTTCTTGGCAAAGGTACTGAAGTGGTTTGCCATTTCCTTTTCCAGCTCATTTTACAGATGAAGAAACTGAGGCAAACAAGGTAAAGTGACTTGCTCAGGGTCCCACAGTTACTAAGTATTTGAGGCTAGATTTGAACTCTGGAAGACAAGTCCTTCAGGCCTGGCATTCTATCCACTGACCTACCTCACTGCCTTTAGGCTTACTTAAGGTTGGCCTATATTTCTTAGTTCCCACTTCTCTCTATAACATCCTCTTCTTCAGTGTCAACTTAAGTTTCTAATACTGAGTGTCTTTCTTCAAAGGTGGTGGATATATATCCATCCTTATGAAAGACTGTGGGTACAGCCTGGGTATCATTTTTATTAGGCCTTTTAAAAGAGATTGACTAGAAAAGAGTTTCTGGTCATCCCTCTGCCATTGCTAGCTATACAACCTTGGGTAAATCACTTACTCTCTAATCTGTTCTGCAGAATGGGCCTCCTCAGTGGACAGACCCCTGGAAATCTAGAGGCAGCTAGGTGGTACAATGGATAGAGCACTGGGCTTAAAGTCAGGAGGACCTTCTTCAGATTCTAACTCTGTGATGGTGTCCAAGGCATTTATTCTCTCTCAGCCACAGTTTCCTCATCTGTGATGTGGGGGTAATAGTAGTACTGGAGGCACAGGATACGGTGTCAGACCTGCAGTCACTTAGCCCTGTTTGCCTCAGGTTTCCTCATCTATAAAAATGGGCTGGAGAAGGAAATGGGAAACTATTCCAGTATCTTTACCCAGAAAACTCCAAAATGGGGTCACCAAGACTTGGGCATGATTGAAATGACTGAACAAAAGGTGGTACAATGGACAGAGCACTGGACTTGGATTCAGGAAGACCTGAGTTCAAATCCTTTCTCTAACTGTGTGATGGTGTACAAGCCACTTACTCTCTCTCAGCCTCAGTTTCCTCATCTGTAACATGGGGGTAATAATGCCTACCCTGCAGAGTTGTGAGGATCAAGGGAGAAAAGATATGTAAAATACTTTGCCAACCTTTAAGCCCTATATAGATAACTCCTTGGGGCCTATGTACTCAAGGACTAGATGATTTCTAAGGTCTCTCTCACTGAAGAATTATACTTGTGTAAGGATATAAACTCAACTCTAACTGCTTCCCAAGTCAGCCCAAACATGGTTGTCTCACCCACTTGTTTCGACTCACTGGCTCAGAAACCGTTGGGGGAACCTATATTTTTCCAGTAAGCAGCAGAGGTGGACAAAGCTCCAGGAAATTATCTAGTGGCTTAGTATTTATGATTAAAATTTACTCGGCCAATACTGTAGAGGTCAAGATCACCATCCTATTCATAAAGAGCTGTGAAGGAAAAACAAGTCCATGGCAGGCCTGAGACTTTAGAGAGAGGTGATTGCTCACCTCCCATTTTTCTTATCACAGCCACTGGGCACCAGTGAATTCAAACTTACTGAACCCATAACTTGACCTGTTCCAACATGTACCTTTCCCAGCACTGGCAGCTTCCTCCTTAGCTTCACAGAAATGCTGGCAGGTTTTGCTTCTTTGGTGGGACCCCATCACTCAGAGGAGGGATTTCTGGGCAGCACCAACATGGCAAGAGGTGGGGGGATGGTACATTCCCAGGGGGCCTCATTACCGTGATGTCCTTCAAACTCATTCTCTTTCTAATACATTCTCTTTCCTCAGAAAACCCTTTCCCTCTCCTCACTTATGAATTTCCCTATTTCTACTGAGGGTGCTATCATCTTCTGAGGTATCCTGACACAACTTTAGTGCTATCCTTGACTCCTCTGTCTCCCTGATGTTATGTTTCCATATCAGCTGCCAGATCTCCTTGTTTCTTCCTCCACCATATTTCCCACACTCTTCTTCTTTCTACTCAAAAGACTTTTACTCTGACTTAAACTATCATCATTTCTCACCTGGAACATTGTCCTAATGGGACTCTTTGTTTCAGGTCTCTCTCCTTAATTCATCTGAACACAGCTTTCAAATTGTTTTTTGCCCAGTACAAGTTTGCCTATTTTAGTCTCCCTCTCAGTTAACTCCAGTGAGTCCCTGTTGTACCTAGGATCAAATAAAACCTCTTCTGTTCAGCTTTTAAAGCTCCTCATAATCTGGTCCTAAACTATCTTTCCAACCTCATTGTACATTATTCCCCTTCCCATACCCTAGAGTCCAACTCAACTGGTATTCTCAATCTTTTGCACAAGTAACCCTCCATGTCCCATTTCTTTGTAGCATTTACTGGGCTCCTTGACTGAAATGTACTTCCAGCTCACTTCTGCCTATTAGCATCCCTTATTTTCTACAGAAGTGAGTTCAAGGAGTCCTTCTACATAAAAGCTTTCCTGAGCGTCCCACCTCCTAACGCCTTTATCTTTAACATTTACCTTGGATTTCTGTTATACATACTTAGTACACGTTGTCTCCTTGAGGGTTGGTACTATTTCTTTTTGTATTTATATCCTTAACACCTAGGTGCCAGGCATAGAGAATGCTTGTTGATTGACCAATTAAATGATAAATGGTTCCAACTCAGGGTCCAGTAGGTGATGCAGTTGTTATTTAATTAGCATCTATTTACTGTGTGCCATACATAATGGTTGTTAACAAGGCTCATGAAACTTACACATCTGAGCAGGGGTTGACATGGAGGGGAAATGACACACCATATAAACAGATAAATAACACTCAAGGCAATCTGGGAAAGGACAAAGCGTTAACAACTTGAGGGATCAGAGAAGGTCTTGTATAAGAGATGCCACCTGAATTGAGTGTTGAAGGAAGATAAAGATTCTTAAGGGGTAGGTGGCACAGTGGATTAGAGCATCAGCCCTGAAGTCAGGAGCACCTGAGTTCAAATCTTTCCTCAGACACTTGTGAGCTGTGTGACCCTAGGCAATTCACTTCAGTCTGTTTGCCTCAGTTTCCTCATCTGTAAAATGAGCTGGAAAAGGAAATGGGAAGCCATTCCAGTATCTCTAGCAAGAAAACCCCAAATGGGATCATGAAGAATCAGACATGACTGAAATGACTGAACAACAACAAGGAAAATATTCTGAAAAGGGGAAATGAAGAGGGAGCACATCTTGGCTTGGGGGACTACCTGGCAAAGGCATGGAGGCAAAGGATGGAATGCTGGGCTGGGAGGGAGAGAAGGGAAAGGGCTATTATACAAAAATACTACTAGAAAGATAGGTAGGAACCATGATGGAGACATTTAGATGCCAGACTGAGGAGTATGTACTTTATCCTTATATAAATAAAGCCACCTAGGCTTTACTCAAGATTTGTGAGCAAAAGAATGAATATAGGTCTGTGCCTTAGGGTGACCACTTTGACAGCTGGGTGGAGGATGATCAAGGAGGGGTAAGGCTGAAAGTAGGAAGGCCAAATAGGAAACTACTTCAAGTGAGAGGTGGTGAGCAGTGAAGGAAGTGCTGGCTATATACTGGAAGAGAAGGGGATGGATGTAGGAAACATTGTGAAGGCAGAACTGACAAGACTTTGAAGCTGTTTGAATGGGATGAATGAGGGAGAGGAAAGAATGAAAAATGAGAAGCATTGGTAGCATAGAGCCTAGAGTGAGGAAGATGGATCTGAATTCTCTCTCAGGCCCCAGCTCTGTGACTTCAGACAAGTCTTTCAACCATACTCAGTTTTCTCATCTGTAAAATGGAGATAATATTTGGAGGCAGCACATACCTCCCAGGCTGCTTGTGGGGGCCAAACAAGATGACCTGTGTAAAGAAAGCACCTGCAAACTTTAAGGCGTTACGGAAATTTCATTTATTTTCATTCTTATCACTACTATCATCATTACCATTGTTGTAAACCTAGGAACGAAACAAGGGTTTATTAAAAGCTAACCATGGGCCAGGCAATGAGCTAAGCTCTTTACAGATTCAATTCTTACAGCAACCCTGGGAGGTAGATGCTGTCATTATCCATTTATAGTTGAGGAAACTGAGATAGACAGAGTAAAGGACTTGCTTAGGGTCACATAGTTAGTGTTTAAGGCCACTTTTGAACTCAGCTCTTTCTGACTCTAAGCCTAACACTCTATCCACTGCCTCCTGCCACCTACGTTATTGATATCCAGCCATCTCAGTCAAGGCTAGCTCTTCTGATAACTCATTAGAGGTTGCTTAAGAAAGACACTGGAGTGGTGCGCCATTTCCTTTTCCAGATCATTTTACAAATAAGGAAACTGAGGCAAACATGGTTAAGTGACTTGCCCAGGGTCACACAGCTAGTCAGTGTCTATGGTCAGATTTGAAGTCAGGAAGACTCATCTTCCTGATTCCAAGCCCAGTACTCTATCCACTGTATCATCTAGCTGCCCTGCTGGTAACAAGGAAGATAATAGTAGTTTGGAGCAAGAGAAAGGTTTGGGAAGCAGTGGAGTCACTGAATCTAAAGTCAAAGGACTGAGTTCCATGTCTGCTTCTTACTACCCTGAACCTCAGTTTCCTCATCTGTTAAGATTGGTGAAATATACTGTCTACCTCACCGAGTTGTTATGATCAAAATGCTTCATAAAATTGAAAACTCTCTAAAAATATAATTTGGGCAGCTACTTGGTGCAATGGATAGAGTTCCAGCCCTGGAATCAGGAAAACTCATCTTCCTGAGTTAAAATCTGGCTTCAGATACTGAATAGCTGGGTGATCACAGGCAAGTCACTTATTTATTTCAGTTTCCTCATCTATAAAATGATTTGGAGAAGGAAATGGCAAACCACTTCAGTATCCTTGTCAAGAAAATCCCAGTGGGGTCTGGAAGAGTTAGGTGTGACTGAAAAACAACTAGACAGCAACAATAAATCTGATTTATTATTGTTGCTGCAATTGGTGATGGTGGTGGTGGTGGTGGTGTTATTAGGCCTAGGTGGCTATATTTCCCTGGTCAGCCCAAACATCACATGTATCCAGTTCTCAGGATCAGTCCACCTCCCTGACCCCTTCTTGACTGAGTCTTTACTTACTTGTTCATTCACTTTATGCGCAATCAGTGTGGTTCCTTCTTCTAGCTCTGTGGCATTAATGGGTCGCATCCTGAGTGCCACCTAAAGAAAGATTTCCTATTAGGCTCAATGACGCTAGGGTTGAGGGATAAGGAGTTCCACATCCAAGAGAACCCAAAGACTTAGAGAGGATCATCTATTAGCTCATGACCTGAGAGGGAGAGTTAGGTGGGCCCTGTTTGTCCTGAGCACTCCTTCATTCTCCCCCCACCCTTCTTTCAGCTCTCTATCCAACAACATATAGTTGTCCTATTCAATGTAAGTTATCATACATTGATTGATCACCTGAACTAGGCACTTGAGAGACAGACAAAACAGTCCCTGCTCTCAAGGAACTTACACATTTAACTGGCAGTATATAATATGTATGCAAGTAAGTAGATACCAAGTGATGAATGGAAAGCAATACCAAGGGATTTCAAGAGAGATAATGCTAAAAAACAGGGGAGGATCCTCAAAGGTTTTGTGATACCCATACTGTGGTACCCATGCTGTGCTTTGAATGACTCTATAGATTCTAAAAGGTGGAGGTAAGAAAGGAGCACATTCCTGGCATTTGGAATCACTTGTGCAAAGAACAAGGGGTAAGGGATAGGATGTCATGTAGGAGAAACAGACTGCAGATCAGCTTTATTGGAACAGAGAATGTGTAAAGGGGAGTGTGTGTGTGTGTGTGTGTGTGTGTGTGTGTGTGTGTGTGTGTGTGAGAGAGAGAGAGAGAGAGAGAGAGAGAGAGAGAGAGAGGAGAGGAGTGAGGAGAAAGAGAGAGAGAATGATAGACAAAGAGGTACAGAGAGAGAGACAGAGTGATAGAGAAAAAGAGAGGGAGAGGAGACAGAAACAGAGAGGGAGGGAGGAAGACAGGGGGAGAGAAAGACATAGTAATAGAGAGAGTGAGGCAGAGAGGAAGAGAGATGGAGAGAGGCAGAGTAACAGAGAGAAAGAGTGAGGGAGAGGGTGACAGAGAGAAATGCGAGAGAAAAAGGAGAGAGATGGAGATGGGGAAGTCATCACTTCTCCCTCTGCCTCACTTGCCCCAAGGGTTATGCCATTTTGTCACTGGCTGGTCTTTCTAGGTCCATGGAGTCAGACCAGTGCAAAGGTCCAAATGTGGGATGGGCTTCAAATACTCATGAGGTTGGCAGCAATGAAAACCGCAGGGTCTCCTTTTAATAATGATAATCACATCACTAATAGCTAGCATTTATATAGCACTTTTACCTTTACATAGCACTTTACATGTTGCCTCCATCACAATCATCCTAGAAGGTACAAGCTATTATCTCCATTTTAAAGATGAGGAAACTGAGGCAGACAGAGGTTAAGTGATTTGCCCAAGGCAAGATTCAAACTCAGGACTTCCTAACTCCAGGACCAACTTTGTGCCACCTTGCTGCTTCTATATGGTGACATCAATAGTGCCAATTAAGGATCCAGTGAATGAAAGGAGGTAAAATAGGGTAGTGGAAAGAGCACTGGACTTGGAGTCAGTCCAGGTTCCAATCTGAGTTCTGTCATCACTAGCTATGTGAGTGAGGACAAATCATTTAACTTCTCTGAGTTGTGGTTTCCTCATTTGTAAAACAGAGTTAATAATTCTTGCACTCACAAAGTGGGTTGCAGATAAGGACCTGGCAAACCTTAAGGCATTGTATGATTTTGAGTTTTGTTCTGCCACCTCAAGGGACCCTATTCTCTTATCCAAGGTGGGTAGAACAATTAGATTCCCTTGAGTTACCCTTTATACCCCCATACCTAGCCTGCCTTAAAGAATCCATGCCTATGGCCAAGTCAGACCCACCTTAGGGCAGAAAGACTGAGCCAAAATAATAAACTTAACAGAAATCAGAGAGACTGGCAGCCCCATCACCCCATCTAATGAAGCCCTTCCTTTTGTTTCTCCTACCAGAGGGAGACCTATCACTGTAACGTGCATACAGTAGCGTGTTTGTATGGGAGTGGGTGGGGGGCAAATTGTTGGAGGGCTTTTCTGGTCAGGGAATTTGGGGAAGCTGAGGGGGAGTGCGGAGATAGGGGTATATTTTATCTGGAGTAGGTGCATGAATTTGATAGATGGCAGCGTGAGAGGGTCTCTTAGGCACTGGGATAAGTAGAGAGTAAAGGGGCTTTTCTCTAGCGAGAGAGTTTGAAAGCTCCCGGAGGACCGAATGTGAAGGTGTGTGGGCTCTGTTCTGGGGGGAGCGGGGGGAGGGGAAGGTGAAGAAATTGTGAGGAGATGTGTGGGTGAGGACCTGTTTCTAGGGATGGGTTGAGGAGTTGGGGGTGCAGATAGGGAAGGGAGGGTCTGTTAGGAGGAGGTGAGTTGAGAGGAAAGGGGAACGTATGGAAGAGGGTGTGTGTGTGTGTGTGTGTGTGTGTGTGTGTGTGTGTGTCTGTGTTTGTGTCTGTGTGCGCGTGTGTGTGAGTGCGTGTGTGTGTGTGTGTGTGTGTGTGTGTGTGTGTGTGTGTGTGTGTGAAGAAATCAGGAATCGCAGAGGGGACGATTATTAAACGAGACTGGGAGCTCGGACTCACGGTGACCTGTTGGTCCTTGAACATGCCGGCCAAGGCTCCGAGGATTCAACTCCGCACCCTACAAGCGTCCGTCACTCACTCCCGCTTCTGTTGCCGCCCAGTCGGCCGCTGCCTGACAACCAACGACGCGTTCGAGGTCAAGGGCACCGGACTGGGAAGGCGGAGAAAGGCTACGGGGAAACCCAAGGCCCCTCCTCCAACTTCCTCCCCGAGGGACCACTGTCCGCGTCCCTAACAGCCGCAGAACCAGACCCGCGTCCCTCCCTAACAGCCGCAGAACCAGACCCGCGTCCCTCCCTAACAGCCGCAGAACCAGACCCGCGTCCCTCCCTAACAGCCGCAGAACCAGACCCGCGTCCCTCCCTAACAGTCGCAGCGCCGGACCCGCGTCCGTCCCTAACAGCTGCCGCGCGGACCCGCTCCGTGCCCTTTCCACTCTGGAACCTCCCCCCGTTTCAGGAGCCGCCTCCTCCGGGGCTGGTCTGCCGCTCCCACCTCCTCCAAACGCTGGGCTCTCCGCTCCCCCGGAGCTAGCCCGGCGCTGGTCCGCCCCCAGGACCCGAAGCTGTGCCAGCGTGTCCTGTAAATTAACCAAGTTTGTGAGTCCTTATTTGTGTTTCGTCCCCTTCT
>JAQQSK010000015.1:39781-56627 GCA_028658325.1 Potorous gilbertii
TCCACTCTGGAACCTCCCCCCGTTTCAGGAGCCGCCTCCTCCGGGGCTGGTCTGCCGCTCCCACCTCCTCCAAACGCTGGGCTCTCCGCTCCCCCGGAGCTAGCCCGGCGCTGGTCCGCCCCCAGGACCCGAAGCTGTGCCAGCGTGTCCTGTAAATTAACCAAGTTTGTGAGTCCTTATTTGTGTTTCGTCCCCTTCTCCTAACACCTGCTCTCTCCTCCACCATCCCAGCCCTGCCGGATTATTGAGGATCGTTGGACTGGACGGTTCAGAACGCGGAGCGAGTTTCTAGCGCCTTGGGGTGGATAGGGCAGAGGGAGGGGGACCGAGAGGGCTCCCCTCCCCGGGCGTGGTCTAATCTGTGGGTGGAGGTGTCAGTCTCAGGGTCCGCGCTGCGGACTCAGCGAGTCGGGGGTGCGCCTATTAGCGCAGCCTGTGCTGTAGAGATGGTTGTCTAAGAACCATAGCACCCACAGCCAATCACGAAAATGACACAGAAACGGCATCAAGAAACCTACGAATGACACAGGGATACAAGTGTCTGAAAGGGGATGACCCCAAGTTTCTCAGAAACATGCTTTTTGCCAAGAAACACAAGAAGGAGCTAAAGAAGATGCAGTCCAACAACCCCAAAGCCATCAAGGCTCAAGCAGAGGCCATCAAAATAAGATTCCGTTAATATTTTTCTTTTCAGCGACCCCAGATCCCAAGAAAAGAGGGGGTCCATGTAGGAGGGAGAGGGGGTGACAGGAGAAGAAATTTATTGGTTGTCTAGAGTCCAGGCCATACCTCTTGTAGTGTGTCTGACAATTTTTGACTCCCTAACCTCAAGGTAGGAATAGAGAAGGGAAGGGTGTCAGTGGGGCAGTGAGGAAGAGGCAAATAACAGAGGTAGACTCAGTGAGAGTGTGGCTATAGTGATGGCCCAGGAAAGAACCCTATCTGCACCAGACAAAGCCCTGCTCACCCTACCTTGGTTATGATTCCTCTCTGTTAGTATGCCCAGAGGCCATACCTCTAATCCAGTCTGATCATTCTTTGAATTAACTATTCTCCCACTGTTACTGGTCAAAAGGAGGATGGGAGGATAGAATGTAATTGGACAATAGAAACATATCCCTCCTGCAAGAACAATATCCAGGATGAGTCATACTTATCGTAAGGTTAGTAGTATCATCTTTATGAATGAAAGATTATACTTTTGTTATCAATATGGTGGAATAATGGGAACTTAATTGTCAGATCCTTGACATGGCCTAAATAAAATCATTGACAAGCATTTATTAAGCACCTCCTTTGTGCCAGCCACTCTGATGAGTAAGCCTCAGGGATACAAATGTGGGAAGAAAGTTCTATTGTCCACATTCCTAGGTGATAAGGATTGTGACCTAGCATAGACAGGTTAGAGGACAGAAACTAATGCACAGGCCCAAGGAACTGTGTGAGGAAGGGCCTATCAGAGAGGAGATCATGGAGACACATGGCCAGGGGACTATATGGCAGGAGATCCAAAGTTAGGAAAACGGTATAAGAAACCCTATCTTTCTGTACATGTTGTAGTCATCTTGTAGATGGGGAGGCTACCCATCCATTCAGGGGTCATGGAGGTAAAGATTAATAAAGGCTTTCCTGATTTCACAACGGGTATTGTTCTTTCTTTAAGGTGAGCATGTTTCTCACTGTTGGGGGCTTGTTAGGTTCACTTCTAACAATGCTTGGGGGCTTGTTGTGGGATCTTGGGCATCAGAATGGTTAGGATGGAATCTTGCTTGTGGGCGATGGGAGAACACCTATTAATTTTTTCAGTGGCCCACACACCCACAGGCATGTTTCCCCTCTTCTGACTGCTAACTTCTTCTGGACTGTTTGGAATTGTGAACTCAGGAACATACGTAAAACAATGGATTGAAGGGCAGTGTAAGTCAGGGACCTGAGTAATGGCAGGAAAATTGGTGGCTAAGTACTGCCTTGTCTGCCTCAGGATCTTAGGCATGACCAGTCCTTTGGGGAACTTCAGAACATAAGTCCTAAAATGGGGTGTGAACACTCTTTAGATAATGGTACCAGGGAGGGGATGAATAATCCTCTGGGTATTCCTTCAGAAACCCATTTGAAGGAATGCTGGCTGTATTCCTTCTCCTGTCTGCTCTGGAGAAAACAGAGAGAAAGAGGGGTGAGGGAGAATCTAGATTCTGGGAAGGATCCTTTTGAAATTGGCTTGGAATCATTCGGAGTAAATTGACATTAATAGTTAAATTTTGACCAGTCTAGTCCAAAATTAGTTTATTTTCTAAAAAGGAAGGATCTGTACTGCTCTATGTGTTCTGTGTTTGTCTGTGTGTTTGTGAAGTGTTTGGTTAAAATGTAAATGCAGTCATGCAGCTAGGAGCTGTAGCTGGACTTTCCCTTGGAATTCTACTATCTCTTAATCTTCCCTTCTCCTTCCTCTCTGATTACAGCAGCCTCAGAAGAGTGAGTGGACTGGAGAGAGAGAGAAAAAAATGCTTTACTACTTGGCTTGATAATGGTATTAGTGGAGAGTTAGAAAACTTTTTGAAAAGAAAGATTTTTGCTCTTTGCAGATCATGCAGCTTAAAAAATGTAGCTCTGTTGTGATAAGTTAAATTGTTAGGCTTTTAACCTCTTAAGTTTCTTTTTAAGAAACAAAGAAGCTGGAAGAAATGGGGAGCATTTGGTTTACTTGAAATATAAAAGGAAGGGAGCATATAAGTAGGATGCTGGAGTATCCATGCACTCCCTCTGCACACCCCCCCTTCCCACTTAAGAAAATGTTTAGCCTGAGTGGGAAATCAATAAACAAAGTTATGGAAGGTTATTGGATTTAAAAATTTAAAAATTGTTTACTGTGTTTTGTAATTATTACTATTAGATATTAAGTTCTCAAGCTTCATGCTTGGAAGTCATACTTTTCAGTATTAAATTATTTAGGCCCTTTTCCCTGGGCAAGGAAATTCTTTAATTAATCTGATTAAACTTTTTTTTGAAACTGAGAAGGATTTCCCTCTCTAGGTAGTGGCAGACCTCACTTAAAGGAGGATCTCTTTTGTAATGGAAATTAGCAGAGTAAAGGGACTGGCAATCTGGAATGAAAAGTTGAATTTTGATTTAATGAGATCTCAAAGCTAAAATCTGTACTTTATGTTTAAATTAAGTAAATACATCTGACACTAGAAGACAATGTTTACAACTGCAAATTCACTTTAGAATTTCATTGATTTCTTTTAGAAGCATTAACTCTGTCCATGTGCTCAGACCACGTCGGCAAGGGGAAGGTAACCCCCCCCCCCCATTTTGATTTAAAGGCTGTAAAGAGACTGGGAAATCTCCTGGTCTAGTGGACCTTGGAGCAGGGAGGGAGCTGCAAGATAGTGTTTCAGCTGTTTAAGGAAGTAGAGGAAAAACAGAGATTATGGGAAATTATAAATAAAGTTTTCTTTTAAGTAGCAAAAGTATTTGATTTTGTTTTTTTAAAAAAGAGGGCTAAAATGTTTATTACTGATTATAAATCCAGATTTGATATGATTCAAGTCAAAATCTGTCCTGAAGGAATACAGAGCAGTCTCTGTATTTCTATCAGGATCAAGCAGAAAAGGATATTTTTATTTGGCCTTTATGATTGTAAAGTGCTTAACGTAAGGATGGGTATAAGGATGGGTATTTGTTAGATGCAATGTTGCACAATTTTTAAATTTGAAGTTTGTTATATATAGATTAGGGTTTTAAACAGGATATGATAGAAATTTGATAATTTGAAACATATATTTGGTTATAAATAAGCAGTGAAAATGCTGATGTCTGCTATATAATGGTAGAGTTAGATCCTTTGCTTTAAGTTAGAAGGTGAATCCAGTGCAGTTATAGTTAAGCTGGGAAGACCTGAATGATCTGAGTAATGATAATGAGAGACTTGAAAAGATGAATAAGGCTTGAATAGTTGTGCATGGGTCAATTTCAGATGGTTTCAGTAAGTAGTGAGGGTGTGAGGAAGTATTTTAAGAAGACAGAAAAATTATGTTACTTGATTTGATAATTTATAGTTCAATCAAATTTGAGATGACCCTATCTGAAAGGATATCAGGTGATAGAGTGTGCCCATGTGGTGGTAAAGAGATGAATTACTGTAAAAGGTGATGTGGAAATGCATTCAGCTGAATAAGTAATGGTTTATTTTAAGTCAACTAAAATATTTTAAATTTTTAAGTAAATCTAAGTGTTGTTATATTAGGAATTGCATTGTTAAATTAATGATGAATTGGTTAAAAAAACTGTTATGAATTCTGTGTAAGAGTTTCTGGGTATAGAACTATTGAGAAAATGAGAATCCTTAATATATACATACACACACACACACACATATATATATATATATATATTTGGGTTTGATTTTCAAGCCTATTTCATCTAAGGATGTGTTAAGTATGCTAAAAGTTTATTTCTGCTGTTAAGAAGAAAATTTTTAAATAAAATTGTTTTTGCTATGAATCAAGCATTTACAAAAATATCTTTGTGAAAGGAAGCTTATGGGCAAATGTGAAAAGGTCTTGGTTTTAGATCTTTTGTAATTTTTGCCAATTAGATTCATGAGGTTTTTGTGATAAATTGTAAACTGTTCTTAAAAGATGAAGGTATTTCTTGTATGAAGAAAAGTTTTGTTAAATATTTTCTATGATTCTGAAAGGCCTTTCCACCAAATTTATATTAGTAAGCTAATTTGTTATAATAACTTCTGGTTTTATGGGGGGGGGGGGGAAAGATAAGGGAGACCAGGAATTTTGTGACTCCTGGAAGCTCTGGGATAATTTTAAGACAAAAAGCCTCCTGACCTCATACCCCTTTCCTTTTGAAGCCCAGTCGTTACAGAAGGACTTCTTAAGATCTCATCTGAACTCAGATAGAATTTCTAAATATTTCTTTTGGTGCAAAATAATCTGTAGTGATTGGTTTTTAGGACAAATTTAATATCTAAGATGTGAGTCCTGGTAAAATTTTTGATTTGTGAAAACTGCCATCCAGTGTACAAGTCTCAGGGGACAATAGTGTTCTCAGCCTGGGATGGGATACTTCTGGCTCAGTTTCCCCATTGTGTTCCTTTGAAAAGGAATGTTTTCCTACTTGACTATTTCTCAGTCAGGTTATAGTGGGGAGGTGATACCTAATTAGGTCCTTCCTTTTCATCTTCATGGTATGTTTCTATAATCAAAGTAGATAGTTTAAAATGTAAGCACATTGCAAGTAGTGGAATCTAATGTGAATTTCTTAAACATGACAATTGGCCAAAGTTCCAATTTTTGTTTTGTACGAGTGATAAGTGTAGAAAGCTTAGGAATGGTTATCTAAACTGGCATTTAGGTTAGTTTTGTAGGAGAGTGGACATCTGGGTTTCAACAAGAAGATAAAGGGGGAAAGATGCTGAGATGCTGTGCTGAAGATGGCTTGAATGACCATCCAGACCAGAAAACTGCATCAGATAATGTTCTTCCCCAGACTGCTATATGAGATGGAACCTCTGAATGGACAATTCATTGATCTACATTTGTATTTTGAATCTCTGTATCTGTACTTATACTGTATGCTGTACTTGTTATTTGTGAATGCATTGGTCAACTTTGCTCCCTTCCCATATTCATATAAAGGGGAGATAGATGAAGGGAAGAATTCATAGGGGAAAGAATATGAGGAGGTTGTTATTGGATTTAGGTGTGGAAACAGAGATTTTAATAAAGAAGAAAAGGGGGGATTTTGTGGGAGGTATGAAAGTTCTGTTGTCCACATTTCTAGGTGATAAGGGTTGTGACCTAGCATGGACAGGTTAGAGGTCAGAAACTAATGCACAGTCCCAAGGAATTGTGTGGGAAAAGGACTATCATTAAGAGAACATGGAGTCACATGGCCAGGGGATGGTATTGCAGGAGATCCAAAGTTAGAAAAACAGTATAAGAAATCCCATCTTTCTGCTCCTGTTGTAGATGTCCTGTAACCTCACTGAGGAGGCTACCCATCCATTCATGGGGAATGAATGTAAAGATTAATAAAGACTTTCCTGATTTCACAAGAAGTATTGTTCTTTGTTTAAGGTGAGCATGTTTCTCACTGTTGGGGGCTTGTTAGATGGGCTCACTTCTAACACAAAGAAAGACAAAATCACAATCCCAGCCCTTGAATTCTCAGTTTAATGTGATGGATCTTCTGGAAATCAGATCTCTAGGAAGCAGTAATTTAAATGGAAAATCTACCTGTGTATTCGGCTATTTATTTTTAATATTTCAATAATGAATCCTTCAAAATAGTAGCCTTATTCAAGTTATAGTATTTGTATCGCCAAGGCAATATTCACAGAACTGGTGGTGGCTATGTATATGCCAGTGTAGTTCTCAATCACAAAGTATAAAAGACTCTCCATGTAGAAGGCAGAAGAAAGTCATTTATTTAAACACTAGAAACCCAAATTCCTGAACCAGAAAGCAAAATCTGTCATGGTGACCAAGAAGTTAATAAACATGATCACAGCAGAGGTCAAAGCCACTCTCAAACCTCCCCTCCCTCAGCCAGGGCCTTCTCACTATCAACTGTCAGGCTGTCGGGTGGCCTGTGTCAGCTCTGTCTCCTCTGACCTCACCCCACTCATTCACTTCCTTCTAGTTCTACTCTACTCTTCCTGTTCTGCCTCTTCAGCAAGCTCCTCCCACCACAGGTGACCCAGCCTTCCAGGCGATCTAAGTAGATCATATGGGCTTATTAGTTAATGAGAAAGATCTTTCCATTTAAATTACTATTACAGTATTATATAAGCGGATTATATAAACATTTCCTATGGATTGGAAACAACAACCATTTTGTAATTGTTCTTTGCTCATTTTTTAGTTGTGTCCAACATTTTGTGACCCCATTTGGAGTTTTCTTGGCAAAGGTACTACAGTGGTTTGCCATTTGCTTCTTTAGCTCATTTTATAGATGACATAACAGAGACAGAGTTAAGTGACTTGCCTAGGATCACACAGCTATTGAGTATCTGAAACCAGATTTGAACTCAAGAAAAGGAATCTTCTTGATTCCAGACCCTATACTATATCCACTGCCTATCTGCCCAGTTACCATATTTTCCATAATTATAGTTTCAAATAGCAAGAATTTAGTTATGTGGAACCACTTCCCAACACACATTCATATTAATTGAGATCTAACTGGAACCAAAAACATTTATTACCTGGTCGTCAGTTGTCTAGTGATAAATCCAATCCTTTGAATTAGGTAGGTTGAACAAGGCATACGGCTCATGGCAGTATCATATTCATTACCTTTTTGTCTTGGTAGAATCTATCAAAGCCTGTAGTCTACTGGCAAACAACATAGACAAAGTCACTCCAGATGCCAGGTTCATTTGACGGAGAATGGAGTTCTAGTTTCCTTTTTCTTCTCTTTGGATTCACACAGATCCCATTTATGCAGTGATAAGAGGGCTCATTGACTGGAATTGTAGGAACTCCTAGAGACAGCTAGGTGATGAGTTAGAGAGAGCACCAGACTTAGAATCATAAAGTCCTCAGTGCACATCTGGCCTTACATACTTACTAGCTGTCTGATTGTGGGCAAGTTACTTAACTTCTCTTTGCCTCAATTTTCCCCATCTGTAAAAACAGGGACAATGACACCACCTACCTCCCAGGGCCATTGTGGGGGTCAAATGACATAATATATGTAAAGTGTTTTACAAACCTGAAAACACTATAGAAATGCTATTATTATATTTTTTTCTCTGAATTTAAATCCAACCCCTTATGCTGACTACTTGTATCACCTTGTGCAAGCCACTTAACCTCTGTGGACCTCAGTTTCTTTATCTATAAAATATGGGTATTGGACTGGTTAACCTCTGAGTTCCTTTCTTGCTGGACAACTTTGATCTATTATTTCATTGATGGGAAACTTTTGGCATGAAAAACACTCCTTCCACTTGATATAAATGGACAATTAGTCTATAACTTATTAAAACACTGGAAGCGTTTCTTTGGGCACTTAGAGATTGTGACTTGCCCATGGCCAAAGTGATACGTCTGAGGCATCAAGTTAGGTACTGTCTTTCCTTCAAACTCAAGGGATTGCTATCAGAACTGGAAGCATCTCTCAAGATCAAGTTTCAGTAACCTAGGCTCAGGTCAGAAGAGCACATTTATGTAAAGCAGAAGAGACAGTCAGAGACTTGAGATCTAGTCTTGGGCTCACCAATGTTAAGCATGTGTTTTGTTTTTTTGTAAATATTTTTTTTTCCAATTACATATATGGATAGTTTTAAACATTCATTTTATAAGATGTTGAGTTCCAAATTTTTCTCCCTTCCTCTCTCCTCTCTCTCTTCTCTAAGACAGTAAGCAATTTGATGTAGTTATATATGTGCAATCATGTAAAATATATTTCCATATTAGACATGTTGTAAAAGATGAAATAGAAGAAAAGGGGAAAAAAACCATGAACAACATAGAGAAAAGTAAAATAATATGCTTCAATCTGCCTTCAGATTTAGACCTCCAAATTTACTCAGCTGTTTATATTCTTTGACCCAGTGATGCTTTTACTAGGCCCATATCCCAAAGACATTAAATAAATAAGAAAAGGATCCATCCAAACAATATTTGTAGCATTTCTTTTTTGGAGAGAAAGAACAGGAATCTATGAAGGTTCCCATCCTTTGGGGAATGGCTAAACATAGGATGGCATAGAAATGGGATGAAACATTATTGTGCTGTAAGAAAAGGGCAAGGGGATAATTTTAGTGAGACCTGGGAAGTGTTGTATGAACCAAGAAGAACCAGAAGAACAATTTATACAATAACAACTCCACGGGAAAGACAAACAATTTTAAAGACCAAGAACTTTGACCAATGCAATGACCAGCAATGATTCAAGAGAGCCAGTAATGAGCAATATAACCTGCGTCCTGACAGAGGGATGATAGATTCAGGGCACAGAATCAGACATAGATTTTGGGGTCATATGGTCAATGGGGCATTTGTTTTGTTTGACCCTACATATTTGTTAGAAGGGTTTCTTTCTCCCTCCCCCACTTTTTTCTTCCAGTTGTGCAGGGGAGGGGTAGGAGATAGAGAAGAGATTTTAGAAAATAGATTTCTGTTCATTGAGAAAAATAATTATATAAAAGAAGAAAAATAGAATTGGCAACAGCAGGTAGAGCACCGAGAGCGTACTTGAAGAAGCATATGAAGACTCCAGTTGGTCAGCCATGCATGTAGCCCAGAGGGAAAGTTCTGAGAAACAGACTTTCCCAGCCTGAGAGATTGTGGCAGCCCAGGAAACGATAGTTTCTGTGGAGGCATGTAGAGGAATATGGCATGTGCTCATCTATGTGGCTTGAGAGCAGAGCTCCTGAAGACACACACACACACACACACACACACACACACACACACATATATGTGTAGATAGACAGCCAGATGGTCCCAAAGCATAAAATTTCCTGGGCAGTGTGGGAATCTGGGAAAGAGACTATGGAAAAGTGAGAGACATGTAATATGTCACTCAGCGTTTATAGCAAGTAACTCAAACGCTACAGGTCCAATTATATTTCTTTGTTCAGTAGGCCCAAATATTTTATCCTTCCAAGGTATTTGAATGCTGTATGTGTTTTCTATGTCTTTCTATGATGTGTTGGGAAATTTTTGTGGGTTGAAATAAAGGCTATACCATAGTTGGTTTGCATCCATTTTCTTTTGTACTTCTATGGAAACTGGCCATGTTGGGGGAGGCCTAGACCTGATTTACACCTAAGATAAAGTTGGCTTTCTGGAAGTCACCACTAACCAAAAGGAAGAAAACACCTCTTTGAACTCAGCCTCCAGGTTTGGACATCCTTCATAGGAATACAAGGATTTGGCAGCCTGGGTCATAGGTTACAAAAATCTTTACAAATGTTTTTCATCTTTCTTCTCCTTGTTATCCTTCCAGTTTCATACTTCAGTGTCCAGTGGTTAAATTTGATTAGTTTGTTGTCTGACCAAAGGATGATAGAAGAATATGAGAAATATTACCTCATAAATGAGAGATAAGCAGTTGAAAAAAAGCTTGGACAGGGTCCTAATTAAGCAAAGTCATCCTTTGGCTATTTGGAAATGAAAATGAAAAGAGGAAAGCAAACAGAAGTAAAATGGAAAAGATCTGCAAAGACTTTGGCAGCAGTTTTCACCATTGAGGACAATGGATTTACCATGCCTGGACTCCAATATAACAATCACAGAAGTTCTTAAATAGTAGAAGAGGAAGAAATGATACTAAAGGGAATAATTATGGGAAATTCAGTCAAATTAGTCAAAGTATACCTAGAAGAGATCTGAATTGGGGTGACATATTGTAAAGTAATTGAAAAACTGATTCATAATGTACCCCAAAGTGGAATATACCAAAGATGTATTATTTTTTAAAAATCACAGACTTTATTAATAACAAAAATAGGTGGCCAAGACATCATAAATACCAACTTTTATTCTTATTTTTTCATGTATTAAAAAAATTTTATGAGAAAGAACTTAGAGGCAATGAGGGCACCCTTGATAAAGTTATTACAGGGAAAAGGCAGTTTTTTGAGCAAATCACATCTTTCCCATCACTAAATTTGCTGAAAAAAATAGAAAAATTCAAGATCTCACTGGGCATATTAATTTTTAAAACATAGCATCCGACTTGGGTAAACAAAAGGACATTATTTTAGGTTGTTCTCTGACAAGATATCACTCACACACATTACAAAATCATAAAAGATTCCTTGATGGAGACAGGGTTAGAGAGGGATAGCCTTTGTCCATGACCTGCAGATTGTAATCGTTAGGCAAGGGAAAAAACAGAGACCTTTCACACCCAAGAGTTTAACCATTATCATGCTGGAGCTCTAGTGTAGATTTGAACAGGAATAGAATCTAGTTCAATTGGTATAGGATTCTATGGGAATAGTGAAGTCCTCCAGGTCTTCTTATTAGTAGATGAAGCAGTGATGGTTGTGTCAAGCCCCAGAATACTGTGGATCATCCTAGAAGAGATCTATAACCACTCAAAGATGTTTGGTTTAAGCACCCATGTTGTTGTTGTTCAGTCATTTCAGAAAGGTCTAACCCTTTTTCAACCCATTTGGGGTTTTCTTGGCAAGGATCCTGGAGTGCTTTGCCATTTCCTTCTCCAGCTCATTTTACAGATGAAGAAACACACAAACAGGGCTAAGTGAGTTGCCCAGGGTCTCACACAGCTACTAAGCCAAATTTGAACTCAAGAAGATGAATGTTTCTAATTTCAGGTCTGGTGCTCTATCCGCTGTGCCACCTCGCTGCTCCTAAGCACGCATGTAGGAAAAACCAAGTGCACGTAAATAGTAGTCTATTGTCCTGATTATGCCATGCAGTTAGATAAGCAACCTCTAGAACAATATTTCTTCTTTTTTTATGTGTCATGGACTCCATGGACTCCTGTGGCAGGCTGGTGAAGTTTAGTGACAGAATGATGTTTTTTTAATGCATAAAATGAAATACACAGAATGACAAAGGACATCAATCATATAGAAATATAGTTATCAATATATTTGGCATACTATATAATATTTGATATCAGTAAGTTCTGTGTTTTTTACACTTCTTTGGTATATTTCCATCTTTCAGGTACATCATGAATCAATTTCCCAATTATCTTAAATTTAAAAAACAGGTTAACAGATCTTGGGTTAAGAACCTCTGGCTAGAGCTTGTCTATAACTATCTTAGATAGATATTACAAATGGCAGGGTCAGACCCAGAATTAACCAGGTAGGAATGGGCAGACTATATTGGGAGCCAAGGACCGACTGGACACAGATTCATGGCTCCTTGAGGGACCCAGGAAAGTTATTATGCCAGTTCTAAGGGGAACTTCTTAAGTGTCCCCTGCATGGGAGAAAAGGACATCAGCAACCAGGAACTGGGAGTTACCCCTATGTTGTACGTATTCTCTAAGCTTTCTAGAGGAAGCTTTCTGACTGAGTCACCTTAGTAAATACCTTCTCCCTTTTTTCCTAAGAAGTGACATTTTCCTTTATTTAGTTCCCTTAAGCCCTCTCTACTTCTATACTTGCTTCTAGGCTGATAAAATGCCATCTTCTATCTGGAAATTTAGATTAGTATTTAATAGCATTTTTTCCCAATTTTTCTAATTTTCCAATTTTTCTAATTACATGTAAAAATAGATTTCAACATTCTTCTTTTATATATATCTTGACTTGCAAATATACTGGGAAAATAAATATATTTGCCATGTCTTCTACTCGTGTATATATATATATATGGTATATATATATATATGTGTGTGTGTGTGTGTGTGTGTGTGTGTGTGTGTGTGTGTATGTATGTATAGTTGCTTTTAAAAATTGTACCTGTAATGAACATAAAGAGGTTCAGTGATTTTTTGAGAGTTATACACCTAGTATGTGTAAGGTGTGAGACTTGATTATCAGTTAAGTTTTCCTGACTTCAAGGCTGAGTTTCTAGCCACTACATACTACCTTTCAAAGTATGCTGTTTACTGAAGTATTATTACATACTGTGGCTATTTGTGTCTTGTCTATATGTTCCATGAAGACAGGAGACCTCATCTTATCTGGAGTTTATAACTCCCCCAATGCCAAGCACAGTTATCTCTCTATAGAGTAAGCAATTAATAAATGTTCTTGTTCTGTTTACTTACAAACATAATTAGTATGGTTTGAAGCCCCACAAGTCTTCCCTGCCCACAAAAGGTTTCTTAATTTACGAGCAGTGACCCTTATATTGAAAGAATGAATCAAAAGTGAATCCCAAAATGAAATTCCCAAAATAAATTTGGATGAATTCTGGAAGCTATGAGTGCAGATTGAAACCTATATGACCTATATGGCCAGAGTAGTCCTCAGGTGCTGCATGAACCTTCTCATCAGTTCAACTAGTGAATACCAATAAGCTAAAATGAATTAGAGAAAAAGGTTTTATTACACTCTGAGGGTAATATACCCCAACAGCAGTAGATGGGAATATGGATCATTCACAATTTGACTAGGAGTATTTATTCATTACATAGAACAAAGAAGAAAACCACTGCTCATTTCAGTGCAGCCAGTTGTACAAGGAAAAATGTATGCTTTTTAAGAGGCTGGATGTCATTAGCAACAGGAGAAAAGGGATGTGCCCTTGTTAGTAGAGATGGTTTCACTAAATCAAAGGGAACTACCTGTCAGGTTAGATAAAGATGGGGAACATTCCAGAGACAGAAAGCCTCCTTTTCTTCGTGAGGAATTAAGGATTTTGTACCAATTCGGGGAACAAAGAGAAACGTTTATTATAGCTGGTCCTATAATTCACAAGGGAATTATCCACAGCGAAATGGAGGATAAAGAACAAAATGGAACCAGTTATGTTCTCCCAAAAATTGACTTTCAGCAGAAGTTAAGCCAGAAATTCTCTTGACACAGGGAATCAGTTCAACAATCAATCGATAAATACCTGTTGAATGCCTACTATGTGACAGGCCCCGTGCTAAGAGATGGAAATAGAAAAAGAAGCAAAAGATAGTTCCTGCCCTCGGAGTTTATAATTTATAAATTATAATAAATTACAATTTATAATATTATGGGGGAAACAACAGGCAAACGTAAATACAATATAAACTATATACAGGTAAAATAGGAAATAATTAACTGAGGGAAGGCAAAGGAACTAAGACGGGCTGGGAAGGTTTCCTGTAGAAGGTGGAATTTTAGTTGGGACTTAAAGGAAGTAAGGGAGGTTAGTAGCCAGAAGGTATGGGCTAATGCCCTGAGCCTTCCATCTACTGGGCATAGCATGTCCCCTGAGGAAAGGCTTCTAAGCACCAGGCCAGGCATCTTCCATCACCACAGGAAGTCCATGACTTCCTGCTTCTGCTTCATCATTAGCTTCCTCGGGTGAGAAGACTTCAGACCACTTGTATGCTAGTGTCTTGTGCCTTCCAACTCCTGCTGAGCTCAGTGTCTCCTCTGGATAAGTTGCTAGTGGCCATGTCAGGGAGTCTTCCATCTACCCCAAAGCAACATTTGTATTTGCAACAGTATAAGGCAACTTCCACCTCCTACTACCAGTTCAAGCTCCCAACTAAGTTATGGAGAATCTACAGTGCAAAAAAGATCAACCCTGCCCTCAACTTCAGGCTTCCCATCTCCTGTAGTACCTGTTTTTTTAGGGTAGAAGAGTGGAGCCCTCCCCTCAGAGATGAACATTCTCACAACTGGTCATATCCTTCAAATTTCAGTGACTCTGAACTCCTCTAAATCATCATCCAAACTAAACTCCACATCCCCTTCTTCTTGCTTCCTCATTCCCATCACCCTTAACTGTACAGTTAGTTTACTTAACTCTTTTCATTGAACGCATAAATAAAAGTGACAGTGGTGAAGGTTTATATATGCTTGGTGGGTATCTCAGGTGACTTGAGGTTCTGTGACAATATCCCATGATAATCTCCCGTGATTTCAGAGAGACGTTCAACCATAATCCAACACAGTTAAACCACCGTCTCCAAAGAACTGGACACAAAAACCCCCTTGCAGATAGGGTTCTGAATTTATGACAGGGCAGGAGTTCTTATTTTTGCATCACAGCAGTCTGGGGAAGGTTATGGAGCCTTTCTCAGAAGAGTGTCTTTAAATACTTAAAATAAATGCTTAAAATACATAAGGTTGCAAAGGAAATAAATTACAATGAAATGTAACTCTCAACATATATATTTTTTTCATAGATCCTTGTCCCCAGGTGCTAAAGGAGGAAAAAATTATCACTCCAAACTATTGAGGAAAGAGAACCAATGATGCTAGTTCTTATTCTGATTCTTGGGAATTTTCTGCCTTCATCCATGCACACCATTCATAAGACTCAGACAAACAGTTTCTTCACTCAGTGGCCTTGGTTTATTTCACCTAATGAAAATGCAAAGGATTTTCCTAGGAAAATCCCCTAGGACTACCTGGATCCCTCCACATGACCTTATCCCTGTACCCCAGAATCCCCAAAATCTGTGTCCCCAAAATCCAAGTCTGGGCCCTAGACTAGAACAATGAAAACAAGGGAGAAAAGTAAATGGTGTGCCAGGTAGTACCCAGTAGCTCTGACTTCACCTGGGAAAAGGAGAGTGTATCCATTTACCACATAATAAGGAAAAAAGGGAAAAAATTGAATTTGAGGGTAATAGGAGGAAAGAAAGAGACTCAAACATGACCTGCCCGTAAGCAGACCCATCATTTCTCTGAGCTGGGACTGTGCTTTTTCCTGGAACTCCCAAGGTGGTCTGGGGGCAATCATAAGTCTCCCTATGATTGATAGGGTGGGTCAAAAATTCAATTATCAGGGAGATTTCACTGTCCTTCCCTCTTTTCCCAGCTACCATGACCTCAGTCAGGTTTGGGAGAAAAAGGGCAAATACTAATAAAAGTAATTGCTAACGTATATAGCTCTTATTACCTTATCTGATCCCTCCCAATGACTCTGGGAGGTAGGAGCTTTTATTATCACCATTTTACAGAAGAGGAAACTGAGGCAGAGAGAGGTTATATGACCTGCCCAGGGTCACACAGCTAGCGTCTGAGGCTGGATTTGAGCTCATGTAATAAGAATATTGATAATGTTTGCCAGCATCTACATGACACTTACAATGTGCCTGGTACTGCACAGCCTTCCCTCACTCAAACCAAAGTCAACCAAGTCATGTCATCATTTCTCTGGTGGCATGGTCTTCTTTGGCAATGAACGACGAACACAAGAACAATGACTGTGCTAAGCGCTTGCAGCTATTATCTCATTTGCTCCTCACAACGACCCTGGGAGGGAGGTGTTATCATTATCCCCCTTTTATAGAGAGGAAACTGAGGGCAAAAAGAAATTAAGTGACTTGTCCAAGGTCACACAGCTACTGAGGTCCACTTCATGATTCCAGGCCCAGCACTCTATGAATTGCTCTACCTCACTGCCCAAATGACAGCCCATGGGGCGGAGCCAAAATCGCAGAGTAGAAAGACTCACGTATGCTAGCTCCGAACCCAAAGCCCATGGAATTCCTCTAAAAAGAACTCCCAACAAATTCTGGAACAGTGGAAGCCGCGCAGCAACACAGTGAAGGAGATTTCAGTTCCAGAGAGCCCTGAAAAACCGATCCCAAAGGTCCATCACACACTGGACGGGAGCGGAGCCCTGCCCTACTCTGGCCGTGTGGCACTGAGAGGAGCGAGCAGATCCGAGCAGGCTTCAGGGACGGAATCTCCAGCGGCCGCGAAGGTCCCTCCACCCACAGACTCACAGGTCAGTGAGAGAGATGGGCCGAGGGGGGAGCGGGGTGTCTCCGGGACTCCGGCCCCCTTGGGAGGCAGCAGCAGAGGCAGCAGGCAGCCAGAGGCTCCTGGAGCAGGCAGGAGCTCGGCAGCAGCTTCATTACAAAAGGTCTCTGCATAAACCCCCTGAGGGAACTGAGCCTGGGAGGCGGCCCTGCCCCCACTTAAGCACCAGAAATAAAGCC
This sequence comes from Potorous gilbertii, assembly GCA_028658325.1. Lineage (NCBI taxonomy): Eukaryota > Metazoa > Chordata > Mammalia > Diprotodontia > Potoroidae > Potorous > Potorous gilbertii. The sequence continues at coordinate 56,339 of JAQQSK010000015.1, forward strand.
CTGAGGCTGGGGAGCAGCATTTGAATTTCAGACCCCAAGCACTAGCTGGGCAGATCTGGGCCAGGGGTGGAGAGGACTCTCAGAAGTCAAGTAACTGGCTGGGAAAATGCCCAGAAAAGGGGAAAAAAATAAAACCATAGAAGGTTATTTTCTTGGGGACCAGATGATTGCGCCATTCCTCTCTGATGAAGAAGACCATTGCTTACCATTAGGTAAAGACATAGGATTCAAGGCCTCTGTATCCCAAACATATGAAATAGATATCCAATGGGCTCAGGCCATGGAAGAG
>JAQQSK010000015.1:62283-113339 GCA_028658325.1 Potorous gilbertii
TTGCATCTCTCTTATTTCTTTTCCCAGTTTTTCCTCCACCTAACTTGATTTTCAAAATCCTTTTTGAGCTCTTCCATAGCCTGTGCCCATTGGATATCTATTTCAGATGTTTGGGATACAGAGGCCTTGACTCCTATGTCTTTACCTGATGGTAAGCATTGGTCTTCTTCATCAGAGAGGAAGGGCAGAATCATCTGTTCCACAAGAAAATAACCTTCTATGGTCTTATTTTTTTTCCCTTTTCTGGGCATTTTCCCAGCCAGTTACTTGACTTCTGAGATTCCTCTCCACCCCTGGCCTAGGTCCCCCTAGCTAGTGCTTGGGGTCTTAGATTCAAATGCTGCTCCCCAGCCTCAGGGCTTTTGGCGGCAGACCTGGCTTCTATTCAATGGGAGCTTAAGTTCCAGAGCTCAGATAGGGGCAGGGCCGCCTCCCAGGCTCAGTTCTCTCAGGGGGTTTATGCAGAGATCTTCCCTAATAGAGCTTCTGCCTGCTCTGGGAGCCTCTGGCCACCCACTGCCTCTGCCGTTGCCTCTGCTGCTGCCTCCCGAGGGGGCCCGAGTTATGGAGATACCCCACTCCTCTCTCAGCCTGTCCAGACATCTCTCTCACTGACCTGTGTTATCTGTGGGTTGAGGGACCTTCGCGGCTGCTGGAGATTCTGTCCCTGAAGCCTGCTCGGATCTGCTTGCTCCTCTCAGTGCCACCCGGCCAGGGCAGGGCAGGGCTCCGTTCCCATCCAGTGTGCAATGGACCTTTGGGATCGGTTTTTCAGGGCTCTCTGGAATGGAAATCTCCTTCACTGTGTTGCTGTGTGGCTTCCATTGTTCCAGAATTTGTTGGGAGTTCTTTTTAGAGGAAATCCATGGGCTGTGGGTTTGGAGCTAGTATATGTGAGTCTTTCTACTCTGCCATCTTGGCTCCACCCCCTAAAAAAATTTTTTTAAGGCTATCAGAATTAAGTGGGTATCTGAGGTCAGGTTTAGAACTCAGATCTTCCCAACTCCAGGACCAGTGCTCTATTCAGTGCACCCCCTAGCTGCCCTAACAACAGGTTTTAAAATAGATGTCATCATACCAAATATTTACTCTCCATGCTGCAAAGAATGAGAAAGGTTTCAAAGGACAAGAGATCTCATGGAGATTATTGGGGGAGAGAATGAAGTCATAGCCTGCCCACTGTCTTGACTGCTGTTAGAGCTGTACCAAGGATACTTTCACAGAGCCTATAGAGCAAGGGGCAGGAGGGAGCAAGTCTGAGCCTATTTTTGTGTTCAGGACCCCTTCAGAAGTTTGGTCAAACCTTTGAATCCCTTCTCAAAGAATGCTGAGTTTTTAAATCTATAACTGAAATAAGTGTCAAATTCCAGTGAGAGGTTTCCATCTAAGTTCATAGACCTACTCTGAAGCTGATCTAGGTTAAGAAACTCTGCTAGAGAGTGAGCTCACATCCTAATACTCATATGATAATACTAATATTCGTCTACAATAGGCAGTTATTCTGTCTACCTGTGCAAGAGTCCAGAGAATATTGAAAATAAAAGAGAAAGAACAGGATAGTGACTTATCCCAGGGCTATTTCTATCTGAACCCACAAACAAAAGGGGGGTTTTTACTTGAATCTCTGAAATTCTCTAAGTATATCATCATCATATCATCTGTTCAAATCTGACCTCAGACACTTGCTACCTGTGTGACCCTGGGCAAGTCATTTCATCCTGTTTCCCTCCATTTCCTCATTTGTAAAAATGAGCTGGAGAAGGAAATGGGAAACCATTCCAGTATCTCTGCAAAAAAAAAAAAAACCCAAATAGTGATGTACTGAGAGAATACCAGAGATTCAAGTAAAAAACTACTTGTAATAATAAACAACTTTGGCAAAGTTGTAGGTTACAAAATAAACCCAGACAAATCCTCTGCACGTCTATATATTAGTAAGAAAGCCCAAAAGCAAGACATAGAAAGAGAAATCCCATTTGAAGCTACAGTAGACGCTATTAAAATATTTGGGAGTCTACCTGCCAAAACAAATCCAGGGACTATATGAACACAGTTACAAGACACTTTTCACGCAAATAAAGTCAGATATAAGTTTAGTGGAAAAACATCAGTTGTTCGTGGGTAGGCTGAGCCAGTATAACAAAAATGACAATTCTATCTAAATTAATTTACTTATTTAGTGCCATACCAATCAAATTGTCTGATAATTATTTTTAGAACTGGGAAAAATAACATTAGAATTCATCTGGAAGAACAAAAGTTTCAGAATAGCAAGAGAACTAAAGAAAAGAAGTGCTAGGGAAGGTGGCCTAGCTCTACCAGATCTCAAATTGTATTATAAAGCAGCAATTATCAAAACCACTTGGTACTGGCTAAGAAACAGAAGGGGAGACAAGTGGAATATGCTAGGTACTCAAGACACAGTAGTCAATGAATATAGCAATCTATTGTTTGACAAACCCAAGCTTCTGGGATTAGAACTCACTGTTTGACAAAAATTTGTGGGAAAACTGGATAAAAGTGTGGTGGAAACTAGGCATAGACCAAAGCCTGACACAAAAATAAAGTTTAAATGGGTACATGACCTAGATATCAAGAGTGATAATATAAACAAATTAATGAAGCAAGGAATAGCGTATTTATCAGATTTATGGAGAAGGGAAGAATTTTTGACTAAACAAGAGATAGAAAGCATTATGAAGTGCAAAATGGATAATTTTGATTACATTCAACTGAAAAGTTTTTGCACAACCAAATCCAATGCAACCAAGATTAGGAGGGGAGCAGAAAACTGGGAAAGAATTTTTGCAACTAGTGTCTGTGATAAAGGCCTCATTTGTAAAATATATAGAAAACTGAATCAAATGTACAAGAATACAAGTCATTCTCCAATTGATAAATGGTCAAAGGATATGAACAGGGAGTTTTCAGAGGAAGAAATTAAAGATATCTATAATCATATGAAAAAATGCTCTAAATCTCTATTAATTAGAGAGATGCAAATCATAACAACTCTGAGGTACCACATCACACCTATCAGATTGGCTAACATGACAGAATAGTTAGATGATAAATATTGGAGAAGGTGTAGGAGAGTTGGAACACTCACTGTTGGTGGAGCTGTGAGCTGATCCAACCATTCTGGAGAGCAATTTGGAATCATGCCCAAAAGGCTACAAAAATGTGCATACCCTTTGACCCAGCAATACCCCTTCTAGCACTGTATCCCCAAGAGATCATAAAAATGGGAAGGGGTCCCACATGTACAAAAATATTTATAGCAGCCTGCTTTGTGGTGGCCAAAAACTGGAAATCAAGGGGATGCCTATCAGTTGGGGAATAGCTGAACAAATTGTGGTACATGAATGGAATGGAATACTATGTGCTATAAGAAATAATGAACAGGAGGACTTCAGAGAAGCTTAGAAAGACTTATATGATCTGATGCTGAGCCAAAGGGGCAGAACCAGGAGATCTTTGTCCACAGCAATGACCGCAGTGTGTGAGAGTTTTTTCTGGTAGACTTGGAACTTCATAGCAATGCAAGGACTTAAAAAAATTCTCAATGGTCTTTTAAGGCAAAATGCCCTCCATACCCAGGGAAAGAACTTTGGAATTCAATTGCAGAATGTAGCAGATCATTTTCTTTTGTTTTATGTTTTGTTTGTTATATGATTTCTCCCATCCATTTTAATTCTTCTATATAACATGACTATAGTGAAAATGTATTTAATAGGGATGGATTTATAGAACCTATATAAAATTGTATGCCATCTCACGGAGGGAGGAGGGAAGTAGAGGGCAATAAGGGGGAAAATAATCTAAGTTATATGGTAGTGATTGTAGAACACTGAAAAAATAAAATTTATATAAAAAAAAGAGGAGAATGTTGATAATGATGATGATGACTGGAGGTGATTCCCACCACCATAAAGATGATGGTAATGATGGTGACAACACCACCGCCAACTCAAACCCGCCTGCAGTCATGATGTGGGCTAGGCAGCTTGCTTTTGAAAACTGTGAATGGGAGAAAAGCTGAGGACAGAAAATCCATAGTAACTGATTTGGAGCACTAGGTGAAACCTAATCAGGAGGAAAGGAGGGCAAAGCAAGCTGACATTGGTGTAAGGGAATTGGGAGCTAGGTGGGGAAGGGGATAGAGCAGGGAAGGGGAACCTGCAGCCTTGAAACCACATGTGACCCTTAGGACTAGAGGGTCACATGTGGTTTCAAGGTCGCAGGCTCCCCATCCTGGTCTAGACTGAAGAAAGTGATGGGAAAATATGAAAAATGCAGATTAAATTTAAATGTGTCTCTTTTTGAGAGGCAATTGTTAAACATTCACATCCCTGGATTCCCCCCACTTATTCACCCCACCCCTTACAATAAGCTTTCTTCAGGGCCTACCTTTCCCAAGACCCTGTGGAGGAGGCTGCCCTGTTCTCCCACAGTTCTCCCCTCCTTGGTCATCTAAGATGCTTCTCTCCCATCATCCAAGCAACTCTAGAAATTTTACTTCCTCCAGGAAGTTTCTACTCCCACCCTGTCCAACATGACACTCTAATAATTCTCCCCTGTCCTCCTCTGTACTCTCTCTGACATTGTCTAAAAAGTCAACGTTTTACTCCTCAGGCATTGTCTAGATTCCCTCTGTGTTTACCTACATCAGGTGGTCTACCCTAAGACTTTAAGTGTCAACAACCTTTGGACCTAGGTCTAAGTAGCTTACTGTATGTGTCAGTGGAAAAAAGTTTAAGTTTTCTGATAAATGACTGTGATGGTGAGTGAAGTGGAAGATATTATTAATATTTCTTTATACCAGTTGGACCCAAATTGGAGCCTCTTTCCAAGAGAGTGACCTTTTTTTTTTTTTGGTAAGGCCAATCACTTTTCCCTCCCCCTGCTCATCTCCTCACCTGGGATGCCCTCTCTGAGTCAGCCAGGTTGATCATGAAGATGTAGTCTACCCGCACCTCTTGCGTGGCACCCTTGATCTGGCTCTTTTGGTGCACAGGCACTTAGAGTATGGTGTGGGACCGGGAAGATACCTGGCTGGCAGCTGTAGGCTCCTGGATCCTCTGCTTATTTCCTTTTATAAGCAGCTGCATGATCTGGTGATGAAGGGGGATGGGGGATTGGGAGAGGGAAATGTCTCAGACTCTGACTCTTTCTGGGAAACCCTCCAAGGCAGGGAAAGCTGTCCAAACTCAACCTCACCTAGCATCTCTTAGGCCAGGGTTGGGGAACCTGGGGGGCCTTGAGACCACATGTAGCCCTCTAGGTCTTCAAGTCCTACAGTGTTCCCTACCCATGTCTTAGGCACTTGATGTATAGAAGACACTGTGCTGGGGAGTTGAAGCACATGATTAGGGATCAATCTCTGCCCCTATTGACCTTGTTAAGGATTCACAGACCAGCAGCAGGGACAGAGGACATGTGTGGTGTTAGTGGAAAATGTGCTGAATTTGTAGTCAGAGGTGCTGGGTTCAAATCCCAGCTCTGCCACTGTTAACTGTGGGACTTTTAGCAAGTTATTCTCTCTGGGCCTCACTCTTTATCATTCTAAAATAAAGGTGTTGGACTATAGGGTTCTAGAATCCATCTTGGCAATACTACTACTACTGTTACTACTACTACTAGTACTACTTGTGCTACTATTACTACTACTACTTGTGCTACTATTTCTACTGCTTCTACTACTACTAGTAGAACCACTATTACTACGACTACTTCTACTACTACCACTACTACTACTACTGTTATGACCACCACTACTACTACTACTTCTACTACTACTACTACTAGTACTACTACTACTACTACTAGTACTACTTGTGCTACTATTACTACTACTACTTGTGCGCTACTATTTCTACTGCTTCTACTACTACTAGTAGAACCACTATTACTACGACTACTTCTACTACTACCACTACTACTACTACTGTTATGACCACCACTACTACTACTACTTCTACTACTACTACTAGTACTACTACTACTATTACTAGTACCACTACTATTACTACTACTTCTACTACTAGTACTAGTACTACTACTCCTACCATTACAGGGGGGCAGCTGGGTGGTGAAGTGGATCGAGCACCAGTGCAGCAGTCAGGAGGACCTGAGTTCAAATCTCACCTCAGACATCTGACACTCACTAGCTTGGTGACCTTGGGCAAGTCACTTAACCCCAATTGCCTCATCCTGGGTCATCTTCAGTCATCCTGATGAATATCTGGTCACTGGATTCAGATGGCTCTGGAGGAGAAGTGAGACTGGGGACCTGCCCAGTCCTCCCTTATCCAAAACAGAGTCAAGTGCAAGTCATGTCATTATTTCTCTGATGGCATGGTCTTCTTCAGCAATGAAGAACAACCACACTACTACTATTACTACTACTACCACCACCACTACTACTACTACCACTACTACTACTACTACTACCACCACCACTGCTACTACTACCACTACTACTACTACTACTACCACCACCACTACTACTACTACCACTACTACTACTACTACTACCACCACCACTACTACTACTACCACTACTACTACTACTACTGCTAATGATGCTGATAATCATGACAATGATGTTGATGGTAATGACAACATAGCAGCTGTACCGTGCCTAAAGTCTGCAAGAATGATACAATTATATTTTACATGTTTGTCTGTGTTTCCTCATTTGATCCTTACAACAACCCAGTGAAGAAGATGCTATTTTTATCCCCACTTTATAGATGAGGAAACTGAGGCTTGAAGAGGTATTATAACAATAACCATAAGCTGTAAGGTGTGAAAAATGTTTATAAATTTTATCTCATTTTTCACAACAACCCTGGGAGGTTGGAGCTAAAATTATCTCCATTTTACAAAAAGGAAATTGAGCCAGAGAAGGTTAAGTGACTTGCCCAGGGCCACACAGCTAGTAAGCATATGAGGCAGATCTGTGAATTCATGATTCATGGTCTTATGAGCCCAAAGGAGACATTCACCCCAAAGCTTAGTGGAGAGGCAGCATGGGGGCCAAATGCTTATAATCCCTCAGGTTCTGAATCTATGAAGGGAGGGGAGTGGGTGAAATGCTCTCAAGGGTCCCTCTTCCTGTACTGAATTTCATGATCCTATGAAGACCCCACAGATGTGCAGAGCTCCAAAGGGAACCTCAAGGATGGAGAGAGAACCAATAGGAATAGAGAAGAGATAAAGCAACTGGCATTTCTCAGGCCAAAGAAGAGAAGCTGGCAAATATACCCAAGGACAAAAATAATGTAAATGGAAAGAATGATAAATAGACTGAAAGCTATGGGATTATAATGTCAAAGATTAGCCCCAGAGAAGAGTTGAGAAAATGTCCCTTTCTCCCTCTACTGCAAGGATGGTTGACTCCTGCATATATTGTTATTTAACTCTGTTTGCCTCAGTTTCCTCATCTGTAAAATGAGCTAAAGAAGAAACTGGCAAACCACTCTAGTACCTTTGCCAAGAAAACTCCAAATGGGGTCACAGAGAGTTGGACACAACTGAAAAATAACTGAACAAAAATAACAAAAGGGTTGTTGGTTCCAGCCCAAAGGAAATGTTTATATAATATGCTTATATAATACTGTAATAGTAATTTAAATGGAAAGATCTTTCCCATTAACTAATAAGCCCATATGATCTGCTTAAATCACCTGGAAGGCTGGGAGGAGCTTGCTGAAGAGGCAGAACAGGGAAGGTAGAGTGGAACCAGAAGGAAGTGAGTGAGTGGGGTCAGGTCAGAGGGGATAGAGCTGACACAGGCCACCTGACACAGCCTGACAGTTGATTAGTGAGAAGGCCCTGGCTGAGGGAGGGGGAGGTTTGAGAGTGACTTTGACCTCTGCTGTGATCATGTTTATTAACTTCTTGGTCACCATAACGGATTTTGCTTTCTGGTTCTGGGATTTGGCTTTCTGGTGTTTACATAAGTGACTTTCTTCTGCCTTCTATATGGAAAGTCTTTTATACTTGGAGAGTGAGAACTACGTTGGCATGTTCATAGTCATCACCAGTGATGTAAACATTGCCTTGATGATACAAATACTATAACTTGAATAAGGCTACTACTTTGAAGGATTCATTACTGAAATATTCCATATAAATAGCCCAGTACACAGGTAGATTTTTAATTTAAATTATTGTTTCCTAGAGACCCGATTTTCACAGGATCCATTTCATTAAACTGAGAATTCTTCAAGGGCTAGAACTGTAATTTTGTCTTTCTTTGTGATAGAAGTGAGCCCATCTAACAAGCCCCCAATTGTGAGAAACATGCTCACCTTAAACAAAGAACAATAATACCTGTTGTGAAATCAGGAAAGCCTTTATTAATCAAAATTCATACAAAAGATTTTACCAAACATTTCTTCATACAAGAAATATCTTCATCTTTTAAGAACAGTTTACAATTTATCACAAAACCCTCATGAACCTAATTGGCAAAAATTACAAAAGATCTAAAACCAAGACCTTTTCACACTTTCCTATAAACTTCCTTTTATGAACATACTTTTGTAAATGCTTGATTCATAGGAAAAACAACTTTAGCTAAAACTTTATCTTAACAGCAGAAATAAACTTTTAATATACTTAATAGATCCTTGGATGAAATACGCTTGAAAATCACACTCATATATATTCATTTTCTCAATAGTTCTACAACACAGAAACTCTTACACAGAATTCATAACAGCTTTTTAAACTAATTCATCATTAATTTAGCAATGCAATTCCTAATATAACAACATTTAGATTTACTTAAAAATTTAAAACTATTTAAGTTTACTTAAAACTTAAAATATGCCATTACTCATTCAGCTGAATACATTTCCACATCACCTTGCACAGTAATTAATCTCTTCACCACCACATGGACACACTCTATCACCTGATATCCTTTCAGACAGAGACATCTCAAATTTGATTGAGCTATGAATTATCAAATCAAGTTACATGATTTTTCTGTCTTCTTAAAATTCTTCCTCACACCATCACTATTTACTGAAACCATCTGAAACTGACCCATCCAGAACTATTCAAACCTTTATTTGTCTTTCCAAGTCTCTCAGTCACCTTACTCAGATCATCCAGTTCCTCCTCATCTTAACTTTAACTGTCTACACTAGATTCCCCTTCCAGCTTAAAGCAAAGAATTTAACTCTACCATTATCTCATTTTCACTGCTTGTTTATAACCAAATAAAAGTTTCAAATTATCAAATTTCTATCAAATTCTGTTTAAAACCCCAATCTATATATAACAAACTCCAAATTTAAAAACTGTGTAATGTTGCATCTCACATATACCCATCCTTATACCAATCCTTGTGTTAAGCACTTTACAATCATAAAAGTCAAATAATGATATCTTTTTCTGCTTAATCCTGATAGGAAGAGTATCCTCAGAGACTACTCTGTATTCCTTCGGGACAGATTTTGACTTGAGTCATATCAAATCTGGATATATAATCGCTAATGAGAAATATTTTAGCTCTCTTTTTCTTTTGAAAAATCAAATACTTTTGCTACTTAAAAGAAAACTTTATTTACAACTTCCCATAATCTCGCTTTTTAGTCTGCTTCCTTAAAGACCATCTTGCAGCTCCTTTTCCCCATCCAAGGTCCACCAGACCAGGAAATTTCCCAGTCTCATTTCAGCCTTTAAATTGGAGGGGAGGGTAAACTTCTCCTTGTCCACATGGTCTGAGCACATGGACAGAATTACTGCTTCTACAAGAAATCACTGAAATTCTAAAGTGAATTTGTAATTTTAAGGACATTGTCTTCTTGTATCAGATATATTTACTTAAATTAAATATAAAGTACAGATTTTAGCTTTGAGATCTCATTAAATCAAAACTCCACTTTTCACTGTAGACTACCAGTCTTTTACTCTGCTAATTTCCATTACAAAAGAGATCCTCTTTTAGGTGAGGTCTGCCACTCCCCAGAAGGCGAAAGACATTTTCAGATTCAAAAAAAGTTTTGAATCAGATTAATTAAAGAACCTCCTTACCCAGGCAAAAGGGCCTAAACAATTTTATATTGACAAAGTATGACTTCCAAGCATGAAGCTTGAGAACTTAATATCTAATAGTAATAATTACAAAACACAGTAAACGATTTTTAAATCCAATAACCTTCTATAACTTTGTTTATTGATTTCCCACTCAGGCTAAACATTTTCTTAAGTGGGAAGTGGGGTGTGCAGAGGGAGCACATGGATACTCCAGCATCCTACTCATATGCTCCCTTCCTTTTATATTTCAAGCAAACCAAATACTCACCATTTCTTCCAGCTTCTTTGTTCCTTAAAAAGAAACTTGAGGTTAAAAGCCTAACAATTTAACTTATCACAACAGAGCTACATTTTTTTAAGCTGAATGATCTGCAAAGAGCAAAAATCTTTCTTTTCAAAAAGTTTTCTAACTCTCTATTAACACCATTATCAAGCCAAACAGTAAAGCATTTTTTTCTCTCTCTCTCCAGTCCACTCACTCTTCTGAGGCTGCTGTAATCAGAGAGGAAGGAGAAGGGAAGATTAAGAGATAGCAGAATTCCAAGGGAAAGTCCAGCTACAGCTCCTAGCTGCATGACTGCATTTACAATTTAACCAAACACTTCACAAACACACAAACACAGAACACGTAGAGCAGTACAGATCCTTTCTTTTTAGGAAATAAACTAATTTTGGACTAGACTGGTCAAAATTCAACTATTAATGTCAATTTACTCCAAATGATTCCAAGCCAATTTCAAAAGGATCCTTCCCAGAATCTAGATTCTCCCTCACCCCTCCTTCTGTTCTCTCCAGAGCAGACAGGAGAAGGAATACAGCCAGCATTCCTTCAAAAATGGGTTTCTGAAGGAATACTCAGAGGATTATTCATCCCCTCTCTGGTACCATTATCTTAAGAGTGTTCACACCCCATTTTAGGACTTATGCTCTGAAGTTCCCCAAAGGACTGGTCATGCCTAAGATCCTGAGGCAGACAAGGCAGTACTTAGCCACCAATTTTCCTGCTATTACTCAGGTCCCTGACTTACACTGCCCTTCAATCCATTGTTTTACGTATGTTCCTGAGTTCACAATTCCAAACAGTTCAGAAGAAGTTAGCAGTCAGAAGAGGGGAAACATGCCTGTGGGTGTGTGGGCCACTGAAAAAATTAATAGGTATTCTCCCATCCCCCACAAGCAAGATTCCATCCTAACCATTCTGATGCCCAAGATCCCACAACAAGCCCCCAAGAATTGTTAAAAGTGAACCTAACAAGCCCCCAACAGTGAGAAACATGCTCACCTTAAAGAAAGAACAATACCCGTTGTGAAATCAGGAAAGCCTTTATTAATCTTTACCTCCATGACCCCTGAATGGATGGGTAGCCTTCCCATCTACAAGATGACTACAACACGTACAAAAAGATAGGGTTTCTTATACTATTTTCCTAACTTTGGATCTTCTGCCATATAGTCCCCTGGCCATGTGTCTCCATGATCTCCTCTCTGATAGGCCCTTCCTCACACAGTTCCTTGGGCCTGTGCATTAGTTTCTGTCCTCTAACCTGTCCATGCTAGGTCACAACCCTTATCACCTAGGAATGTGGACAATAGAACTTTCTTCTCACATTTGTATCCCTGAGGGTTACTCATCAGAGTGGCTGGCACAAAGGAGGTGCTTAATAAATGCTTGTCAATGGCTTGATTTTACTTAGGCCATGTCAAGGATCTGACAACTAAGTTCCCATTATTTCACCATATTGATAACAAAAGTATAATCTTTCATTCATAAAGATGATACTACTAACCTTACGATAAGTATGACTTATCCTGGATTTTGTTCTTGCAGGAGGGATATGTTTCTATTGTCCAATTACATTCTATCCTCCCATCCTCCTTTTAACCAGTAACAGTGGGAGAATAGTTAATTCAAAGAATGACCAGATTGGATTAGAGGTATGGCCTCTGGGCATACTAACAGAGAGGAATCATAACCAAGGTAGGGTGAGCAGGGCTTTGTGTGGTGCAGATAGGGCTCTTTCCTGGGCCATCACGATAGCCACACTCTCACTGAGTCTACCTCTGTTATTTCCCTCTTCCTCACTGCCCCACTGACACCCTTCCCTTCTCTATTCCTACCTTGAGCTTAGGGAGTCAAAAATTGTCATACACACTACAAGAGGTATGGCCTGGACTCTAGACAACCAATCAATTTCTTCTCGTGTCACCCCCCCCTCCTACATGGACCTCCTCTTCTCTTGGGATCTGGGGTCACTGAAAAGAAAAGTATTAACACAGTCATATGCTGGCACTGGGGAAAGGGGATGGTTCTTAGGTCCCAGGAGCAAGAGCTTGAGCTTACTTATTCATGTTAGAGTCTAGTTTCTCCTAGATAATTTGATTTGTTCACAAATTAATTTAGTCTTGGCACAAGAATCTTTTGTTATCACTCTAACTAACTGACCCATTCATCCTTTCCTTGGACGTTTATTAATGCTTACTTAATATTTATTAACAAAAATACCCAGACCAGTCTTAGAGAGCTGAGGGAGTCCATCACCATGCAGAAACTGGCACCAACCTCTTCCTTTTTGGCTATGTGCCAGGGCCTCTGAAACATCCCTCAGGAGATATATCTGTATTCCATTAAATCTTTCCCATAGGGAGATGAACAAAGTTAATGATTATGTCTGGCAAGGAAGTGAGTGTGGTAGTTCACTCTGACAAAATCCCTGGGGTAAATGGACTTGAGCAACCTGGACTAGTGTTTTAAAGAACCTACCCATCAGCATTGCCAAGAGACAGGTGGTTGCCAGTTCACAGGGCCCAATCTGCTCCTGAGGGTGGGGAGAGAAGAAACCTAAACCTTATTTCTTTGTGGGACACACAGACAGAGACAGACCCTGCCATGTTGACATAGAGGAACTAATCAGAGAGTACTTGCCTTGCCTTACACTACAGTCTGAGACAGGAGGGGTATGTACAAAGATGGCAGTCTCAGACCAGCAAGGACAACCCAACTATAATTGGACAGTCCCTATCGCCAACTGGAAACTATGAAAGGCCATTGAGGAAAGAAACACACTCAGACTACAAGCCTAGAACTACAGTCAATACATCTATCTGTCTGTGCTCCTTGGGGATCTTGGACCTGAGGAGCTTGGTCTTGGAGGCCTTGGTGGCCTCTGCTTGAGCCTTGATGGCTTTGGGGTTGTTGGACTGCATTTTCTTCAGCCCCTTCTTGACAAAACCGCATGTTTCTCAGAAACTTGGGGTCGTCCTCTTTCAGACACTTGTATCCCTGTGTCATTCGTAGGTTTCTTGATGCCGTTTCTGTGTCATTTTCGTGATTGGCTGTGGGTGCTATGGTTTAGACAACCATCTCTACAGCACAGCCTGCGCTAACAGGCGCACCCCCGACTCGCTGAGTGCGCAGCGCGGACCCTGAGACTGACACCTCCACCCACAGATTAGACCACGCCCGGGGAGGGGAGCCCTCTCGGTGCCCCTCCCTCTGCTCTATCCACCCCAAGGCGCTAGACACTCGCTCCGCGTGCTGAACCGTCCAGCCCAACGATCCTCAGTAATCCGGCAGGGCTGGGATGGTGGAGGAGAAGGGGACGAAACACAAATATTGCAAGGACTCACAAACTTGGTTAATTTACAGGACACGCTGGCACAGCTTCGGGTCCTGGGGGCGGACCAGCGCCGGGCTAGCTCCGGGGGAGCGGAGAGCCCAGCGTTTGGAGGAGGTGGGAGCGGCAGACCAGCCCCGGAGGAGGCGGCTCCTGAAACGGGGGGAGGTTCCAGAGTGGAAAGGGCACGGAGCGGGTCCGCGCGGCAGCTGTTAGGGACGGACGCGGGTCCGGCGCTGCGGCTGTTAGGGACGCGGACACTTTTGCCGCTCCGTGGCAGGTGGAGGAGCGTCGTCGGTTTCTGGTTGTCGGGCAGCGGCCAACTCTGGGCAACTGCAGCGGGAGGGAGTGACGGACGCTTGCGGGGAGCGGGCCTGAGACCTCCGAGCCGTGGCCAGCACGAAGGACAGCGCTAACCCTAAATGAGCTCCGATTCTATCAGGTCACCGTGAGTCCACACACACGCACACACACGCACACACGCACACCGTGAGTCCACACACACAGACACACAGACACACACCATGAGTCCACACACACACAGACACACACAGACACACACCGTGAGTCCACACACACACAGACACACGCGCGCACACACACAGAGACACACAGACACACAGACACACACAGACACAGACATACACACACAGACACTCACAGACACACACGCACAGACACACACACAGACACACACACACAAACACAGACACAGACACAGACATACACACACAGACACACACACACAGACACACACACAGACACAGACACACACACACAGACACACACACACAGACACGCACACACACATTCACATTCAGTCCTCCTAGAACTCTCAAATTCTCCCGCCAGAGCAAAGCTCCTTCACCCTCTACCTAAACCAACTCAACTCACCAATGCCTAAGAGACCCCCTTACGCTGCCATCTATCAAATTCGTGCACCTGCTCCAGTTAAAGCATACACCTATCCCCAGACTCCCCCTCAGCTTCCCCAAATTCCCTGTCCAGAAGCCCTCCGACAGTCTGCCCCCATCCACTCCCATACAAACACACACTACCACATGCACATTACAGTGATAGGTCTCCGATAGGCGAAACAAAAGGATGGGGTGCTGGGGCTGCCAGTCTCTGGTTTCTGTGAAGTTTATTGTTTCGGCTCAGTCTTTCTGCCCTAAGGTGGGTCTGACTTGGCCATAGGCATGGATTCTTTAAGGCAGGCTAGGTATGGGGGTATAAAGGGTAACTCAAGGGAATCTAATTGTTCTACCCACCTTGGATAAGAGAATAGGGTCCATTTGGGCGGCAGAACAAAACTCACAATCATACAGTGCCTTAAGGTTTGCCCAGCCCTCATCTGCAACCACTTTGTGAGTGCAAGGATGATTAACTCTGTTTTACAAATGAGGAAACCAAAACTCAGAGCAGTGAAATGATTGGTCCTCGGTCACACACCTAGTGAATGACAGAACTGAGATCAGAACCCAGATGTCTGACTCCAAGTCCAGGGCTCTTTCCACTACCCTATTTTGCCTCCTTTCATTCACTGAATCCTTGATTGGCGCTATTGATGTCACCATATAGAAGCAGCAAGGTGACACAATGTTGGTCCTAGAGTTGGAAGACCTGAGTTTGAATCTTGCCTTGGGCAAATCACTTAACCTCTGTCTGCCTCAGTTTCCTCATCTGTAAAATGGAGATAATATAGCATGTATCTTCTAGGATCATTGTGATGGAGGCAACATGTGAAGGTAAAGCTATATAAATGCTAGCTTTATTGATAGGATTATCATTACTATAAAGGAGACCCTGGGATTGTCATTGCTGCTAACCTCGTGGGTATTTTAAGCCCATCCCACATTTGGACCTTTGCACTGGTCTGACTCCATGGACCTTAGAAAGGCCAATCAGTGACAAAATGGCATAACCCTCGGGGCAAGTGAGACAGAGGGAGAAGTGATGACTTCCCCATCTCCATCTCTCTCTCTCTCTCTCTCTCTCTCTCTCTCCTTTTTCTATCACTCTCTCCTTACTCTTTCCGTTACTCTCTCCCTCTCTTTTCCTCCCACCCTCTCTGTTTCTTCTCTCCCTCTCTCTCTTTTTCTCTAACACTGTCTCTCTGTACCTCTTTGTCTCTATCATTCTCTCCCTCTCTCTTCTCATTCTCTTTCTCTCTTCTCTCTCCCCTTCCCTCTCTGTCACACACACACACACGCACACATACACACACATACACACACACACACATTCCTCTTTACACATTCTCTGTTCCAATAAAGCTGATCTGCAGTCTGTTTCTCCTACATGACATCCTATCCCTTACCCCTTGTTCTTTGCACAAGTGTTCCCAAATGCCTGGAAAGTGCTCCTTTCTCACCTCCACCTTTTAGAATCTATAGATTCATTCAAAGCACAGCATGGGTACTACTTCCATCACAAAACCTTTGAGGATCCTCCCATTTTTTAGCATTATCTCTCTTGAAATCCTTTGATATTGCTGTGCATTCATCACTTTGTATCTACTCACTTGTATACATCCTGCCAGTCGAATGTAAGTTCCTTGAAAGCTGGGACTGTTTTGTCTGTCTCTCAAGTGCCTAGGGCAGGCCCTCAATCAATGTTTGTTAACTTACATTGAATCGGACAACTATATATTGTTGAATGGAGAGCAGAAAGAAGGGTGGGGGGAGAATGAGGGGAGTGCTCAGGACAAACAGGGTCAACCTAACCCTCCCTCTCAGTCCATGAGCTAATAAATGATCCTCTCTAAGTCTTTGGGTTCTCTTGAATGTGAGACTCCTTATCCCTCAAACTTAGCTTCATTGAGCCTAACAGGAAATCTTTCTTTAGGTGGAACTCAGGTTGCAACCCATTAATGACACAGAGGTGGAAGAAGGAACCACACTGATTGCCCATAAAGTGAATGAACAAGTAAGTAAAGACCTAGTCCAGAAGGGGTCAGGGAGGTGGGCTGATCCAGAGAAGTGGATACACATGATATTTGGGCTGACCAGGGAAATACAGCCACCTAAGGCCTAATAACACTACCACTACAACCACCAATTGTAGCAACAATAATAAATCAGATTTATTGTTGTTGTCTAGTTTTTTTCAGTCAGGTCTAACACTTCCAGACCCCACTGGAATTTTCTTGACAAGGATCCTAAAGTGGTTTGCCATTTCCTTCTCCAACTCATTTAATAGATGAGGATACCGAAATAAACAGGAAACTGAAATAAATTAATGACTTGCCCAGGATCACCTAACTATTAAATGTCTGAAACCAGATTTTAACTCAGAAAGATGAGTTTTCCTGATTCCAGGGCTGGAACTCTATCCACTCCATCAAGTACCTGCCCACATTATACTTTTAGAGAGTTTTCAATTTCACGAAGCCTTTTGATTACAGCAATTCAGTGAGGCAGATAGTATATTTCACCCATCTTATAGATGAGGAAACTGAGGTTCAGGGTAGTAAGATGCAGACATGGAACTCAGTCCTTTGACTTTAGATTCAGTGACTCCATTGCTTCCCAAACCTTTCTCTTGCTCCAAACGACTATATCCTCCTAGTTACCAGCAGGGCAACTAGATGATACAGTGGATAGAGTACTGGGCTTGGAATCAGGAAGATGAGTCTTCCTGACTTCAAATCTGACCATAGACAGTGACTAGCTGCGTGAGCCTGGGCAAGTCACTTAACCATGTTTGCCTCAGTTTCCTCATTTGTAAAATTATTTGGAAAAGGAAATGGCATACCACTCCAGTGTCTTTGCTAAGCAATCCCTAATGAGATCCCAGAAGAGCTAGACTTGACTGAAATATCTGAACATCAATAACGTAGGTGGCAGGAGGTAGTGGATAGAATGTTGGCCTGGAGTCAGAAAGACCTGAGTTCAAATGTGGCCTTAAACACTAACTATGTGACCCTAAGCAAGTCATTTACTCTCTGTCTGTCTCAGTTTCCTCAACTATAAATGGATAATAACAGCATCTCCCTCCCAGGGTTGTTGTAAGAACTGAATCTATAAAGAGCTTAGCTCATTGCCTGGCCCATGGTTAGCTTTTAATAAACCCTTGTTTCGTTCCTAGGTTTACAACAATGGTAATGATGATAGTAGTGATAAGAATGAAAATAAATGAAATTTCCGTAGCGCCTTAAAGTTTGCAGGTGCTTTCTTTACACAGGTCATCTTGTTTGGCCCCCACAAGCAGCCTGGGAGGTACATGCTGCCTCCAAATACTATCTCGATTTTACAGATGAGAAAACTGAGTATGACTGAGAGAAGTTAGTGACTTGTCTGTTGTCACAGAGCTGGTGCCTGAGAGAGAATTCAGATCCATCTTCCTCAGTCTAGGCTCTGTGCTACCAATGCTTCTCATTTTTCATTCTTTCCTCTCCCTCGTTCATCCCATTCAAACAGCTTCAAAGTCTTGTCAGTTCTGCCTTCACAATGTTTCCTACATCCATCCCCTTCTCTTCCAGTATATAGCCAGCACTTCCTTCACTGCTCATCACCTCTCACTTGAAGTAGCTTCCTATTTGGCCTTCCTACTTTCAGCCTTACCCCTCCTTGATCATCCTCCACCCAGCTGTCAAAGTAGTCACCCTAAGGCACAGATCCATGTTCATTCCCTTGCTCAAAAATCTTGAGTAAAGCCTAGATGGCTTTATTTATATAAGGATAAAGTACACACTCCTCAGTCTGGCATCTAAATGTCTCCATCATGGTTCCCACCTACCTTTCTAGTACTATTTTTGTATAAAAGCCCTTCCCCTTCTCTCTCCCCCAGCCCAGCATTCCATCCTTTGCCTCCCTGCCTTTGCCAGGTAGTCCCCAAGCCAAGATGTGCTCCCGCCTCATTTCCCCCTCTCAGAATCCTTTCCTTGTTGTTGTTCAGTCATTTCAGTCATGTCTGACTCTTCATGATCCCATTTGAGGTTTTCTTGCTAGAGATGCTGGAATGACTTGCCATTTCCTTTTCCAGCTGTGCCACCTACCTACCCCTTCATAATCTTTATCTTCCTTCAGCACTCAATTCAGGTGGCATCTCTTATGCCATCTTCTGTGATCCCCCAACTTGTTAATGTTTTGTCCTTTCTCAGATTGCCTTGATTATTTATCTGTTTACATTGTGTATCATTCCCTGCCCCCCACCCCATTGCAACCCCAGCTCAGATGTGTAAGTTTCATGAGCCTTGTTAACAACCATTATGTATGGCACATAGTAAATAGAAGCTAATTAAATACTAATAAATAATACTAATTAAATACATCACCTACTGGACCCTCAATTGGAACCCACATCCATGATTTAATTGGTCAATCAACATTCAACATTCTCTATCCTTGGCACTGTCCCAGGTGCTAAGGATACAAATAGAAAAAGAAATAGTACCAACCCTCAAGGAGACAACATGTACATAAGTATGTATAACAGAAATCTAAGGTAAATGTTGAAGGTAAAGGCACTAGCAGGTGGAATGCTCAGGAAATATTTCATGTAGAAGGACTCCCTGAGCTCAGTTCTGAAGAAAATAAGAGATTCTAAGAGGCAGAAGCGAACTTGGAGTGCATTACAGTCAAGGGGTCCAGCCAATGCTACAAAGAGATGGGAGATGGAGGGTTACTTGTGCAAAAGATTGAGAATACCAGTTGAGTTGGACTCTAGGGTACAGGAAGGGGAGTAACGTACAATGAGGTTGGAAAGGTAGGTTAGGACCAGATTATGAAGAGCTTTGAAAGCTGCACAGAGGAGGTTTTATTTGATCCTAGGTACCATAGGGACTCACTGGAGTTAATTGAGTAGGAGAGTCAAATAGGCAGAGCTGTACTGGAGAAAAGCACTTTGAAAGCTGTGTTCAGATGAATTAAGGAGAGAGAACTGAAACAAAGAGTCCCATTAGGACAGTGTTCCAGGTGAGAAATGATGATAGTTTAAGCCACAGTAATAGTCTGGTGAGTAGAAAGGAGTGTGGGAAATATGGTGGAGGAAGAAACAAGGAGATCTGGCAGCTGATATGGAAACATAACATCAGGGAGACAGAGGAGTCAAGGATAGCACTAAAGTTGTGTCAGGATACCTCAGAACATGGTAGCACCCTCAGTAGAAATAGGGAAATTCATAAATGAGGAGGGGGAAAGAGTTTTCTGAGGAAAGAGAATGTATTAGAATGAGAATGAGAATTGAGGGACATCATGGTAATGAGGCCCCCTGGGAATGTACCATCCCCACCTCTTGCCACCTTGGTGCTGCCTAGAAGCCCCTCCTCTGAGTCGTGGGGTCCCATCAAAGCAGGGTAGTGACTTATCCCTTCTATCTGAACCCACAAAAAAAGGGTAAATGTTGATGATGATGACAATGACTAGAAGGTGGTGCCCCCCCCATAAAGATGATGGTAATGATGGTGACAACACCACCGCCAACTCAAGCCAGCCTGCAGTCATGATGTGGGCGAGGCAGCTTGCTTTTGAAAACTGTGAATGGGAGAAAAGCTGAGGACAGAAAATCCATAGTAACTGATTTGGAGCACTAGGTGGAACCTAATCAGGAGGAAGGGAGGGGAAAGCAAGCTGACACTGGTGTAAGGGAATTGGGAGCTAGGTGGGGAAGGGGGTGGAGCAGGGATGAGGAACTGGTTTCCAGGTCGCGTGTTTCCCACCCATGGTCTGGATTAAAGAAAGTGATGGGAAAATATGAAAAATGCAGATTAAATTTAAATGTATCTTTTTGAGAGGCTGTTGTTAAACATTCACACCCCTGGATTCCCCCCACCTATTCCACCCCTCCTTACAATAAGCTTTCTTCAGGGCCTACCTTTCCCAAGACCCTGTGGAGGAGGCTGCCCTGTTCTCCCACAGCTCTCCCCTCCTTGGTCATCTAAGATGCTTCTCTCCCATCATCCAAGTAACTCCAGAAATTATATTTCCTCTGGGAAGCTTCTACTCCCACCCTGTCCAAACATGACACTCTAACATTTCCCCCTTGTCCTCCTCTGTACTCTCTCTGGCATTGTCTACAATGTCAACACTTTACTCCTCAGGCATTGTCTAGATTCCCTCTGTGTTTACCTACATTATTGGTCTGCCCTAAGGCTTTAAGTGTCTTAACAACCATTGGGCCTAGGTCTAAGTAGCTTACTATATGTGTAAGATTAAGCTTCCTGATAAATGACCATGTTGGTGAGTGAAGTGAAAGATATTATTAATATTTCTTTATACCAGTTGGGTGTTGGTTCCAAATTGGAGCCTCCTTCCAGGAGAGTGGCTTTTTTTTTTTGTGAAGCCATGGACAGCCATTGCTCTCACTCTCCCCATTCACTTGTCCCTCCCCCCTGTTCATCTCCTCACCTGGGATACCCTCTCTGAACCAGCCAGGTCGATCATGAAGAGATGGCCTACCCGCACTCCTTGCATGGCATCCTTGTTCCAGCTCTTTTGGTGTACAATCACTTGGAGTATGACATGGGACTGGGAAGATGTCTGGTGGGCAGCTGTAGGCTCCTGGGTCCTCTGCTTGTTTCCTTTCAAAAGAAACTGCATGATGTGGGGATGAAGGGGGATGGAGGATTGGGAGAGGGAAATGTCTCAGACTCCTGACCCCTTCTGGCAAACCCTCCAAGGCAGGGAAAGCTGCCCTAACTCAACCTCACCTCCCATCTCCTAGGCCAGGGTTGGGGATCCTGCAGCTTTGAGACCACATGTGGCCCTCTAGGTTCTCAAGTCCTACAGTGTTCCCTACCCATGCCTTAGGCACTTGATGTATGGCAGACACTGTGCTGGGGAGTTGAAGCACATGATTAGGGATCAATCTCTACCCCTATTGACCTTGTTAAGGATTCACAGACCAGCAGCAGGGACAGAGGACATGTGTGGTATTGTGGGAAATGTGCTGAATTTGCAGTCAGAGGTGCTGGGTTCAAATCCCAGCTCTGCCATTTGTTAACTGTGACTTTTAGCAAGTTAGCCTCTCTGAGTCACTCACTGTCTGACACTCTAAAGTAAAGATGTTGGACTATACGGCCTCTAGAGTCCATCTCAGCAATACTACTACCACCATTATGACTGCTACTACTGCTACTACTACTACTAGTACGACTACTACCACTACTTCTACTACTACTAGTACTATTACTACTGCTAGTAGTGTTACTACTGCTATTACTACTACTAGTGCTACCACTACTACTACTACTACTACTACTAATGAGGATGTTGATTATCATGATGGTGACAACGATGATGTTGATGGTAATGACAACATAGCAGCTGTACCGTGCCTAACGTTTGCAAGAATGATACAATTATATTTTACATGTTTGTCTGTGTTTCCTCATTTGATCCTTACAACAACCCAGTGAAGAAGATGCTATTTTTATCCCCACTTTATAGATGAGGAAACTGAGGCTTGAAGAGGTATTATCACAGTAACAATAAGCTGTAAGGTGTGAAAAGTGTTTATAAATTTTATCTCATTTTTCACAACAACCCTGGGAGGTTGGAGCTAAAATTATCTCCATTTTACAAAAAAGGAAGCTGAGCCAGAGAAGGTTAAGTGACTTGCCCAGGGCCACACAGCTAGTAAGCATATGAGGCAGATCTGTGAATTCATGATTTATGGTCTTATGAGCCCAAAGGAGACATTCACCCCAAAGCTTAGTAGAGAGCCAGCATGGGGGCCAAATGCTTATGTAATCCCTCAGGTTCTGAATCTATGAAGGGAGGGGAGTGGGTGAAATGCTCTCAAGGATTCCTCTTCCTCTACTGAATCTTATGATCCTATGAAGACCCCACAGATGTGCAGAACTCCACAGGGAACCTCAAGGATGGAGAGAGAACCAATAGAAATAAAGAAGAGACAAAGCAACTGGCATTTCTCAGGCCAAAGAAGAGAAGTTGATAAATATACCCAAGGACAAAAATAATGTAAATGGAAAGAAATAGACTGAAAGCTGTGGGATTATAATGTCAAAGGTTAGCCCAGAGAAGAGTTGAGAAAATGCCTCTTTCTGCCTTTACTGCAAGGATGGTGGACTCCGGCATATATTGTCAGTCATGGGCAACTGATGTGTTGCTTGGCTTTGCTCGACTGTTTTCCTTTTCTCTATGAAATCTTTTTGTTACAAGGGCTGGCTCCCTGGGAAGGGAACAAAGTGGTGTGACATCTTTGGACATCAAGGTTCCAATAGCTAATAGGAGTAAGGAGAGAATATTGGAAGACTTTAGGTAGACTACAAAGGTAGGAGCTCATTACTCATCAGACTAGAGAGAAAACCACCTGAGTTGGAATCACTCAATAAGCACTTATTAAGCACCTATTATTCTATGCATTGTGCTAGGTGATGGAGATGCAAGTACTAAGAATGGAAGGAACAGATTTTCAAAGGAGCTTTATGGATCCTTGGTATTCCAAAGAAGTCAAGATGGAGATAAGGGAATCAGTAGATTGAGGATAGGGTACAGATGGTAATGTGGGGATGCCCTTCCCAGAGCTGGCTGGGCACATCCCCAGGAGACTGCATCACCGAACAAGGTATAGACATTGATCTATACTGGTCTAGACACTAGTCTAGACCATAGCTATCCTCTTCTTTCTCTTTTTTTTCCTCTTCCTTCTTGGAAAATATGGACGGCATCTGTTTCTACCCAGATCCCTAGGTATCTGTTAAATGGGGAGAAGTCCTCTGTCACCTCTAACAAAAGTGATCTAATGAGGAAAGACCCTGCCAAGGAATTGGGACACCCAAGGGAAGATGTAGCAGCCCACTGTTACATTCCTGGGTTATTCTTTGCCTCCTCCTCCTGCTGTTCTCATTCTGTGAGCATACACTGTACTAGCCAGTGTAAAAAGGGGACAGCTCTAGCTCACTGTCCTTCCTTCCTGCCCTGCCTCTTATATAATAATAATAGCTTACATTCACATAGTGTTGACAACGTACCTGGCACTGTGCTAGGCACTTTACAATGATTATCTCATTAGATCCTCACAACAATCCTGGGTAGACCTCTTTACTGATGAGGAAACTGAGGTAGACAGTGGTTAAGTGACTTGACCAAGGTCACAGAGTTAATATTGTTCCTCACTCCAAGAGCAGCACTAGATGCCTCATATAAATCACCTAATAAACAAAGGACCAGAACTATATTAGAGGTGCTGGGAAACCAGGTAAGTAGAGCTGTCTCTAGCAATTTTTGCACCTGGTGCCAGAAATAGAAAACATGCCCAGGACAAACTACATGAAACATGTCCTCAAATCAACTATTTAAGAACAAATCAGTTGTCAGGAGTGACAGAGCTCCCAGGATGAGGACAAGCTGAGAGGAGCTCACTTGGGGTGCTTCTGCCAAGTGGAAGAAGATTCCATCTGATTGCTTCCTATTTTAGTTATTCTTTCTAAATAGGTACTAAGCTCAGTTTGTTTCTAAGCTGATGTCAGTGTCCTCTAAATTTTGGAAACCTGTGTCTAAGCCCCCATTGCCACTCCTTAATTACACCTGTCCTTAGTTACAGCTCTAGAGAGCAGTCACAACTCACCTGTTCTCAGAAATGAACTCTCATATTCCTCTTTGGACGCATCACCCCACTCTATTAATCCTATCACCATATGCCCACACTAGGGGAAGCTGCTGCCATGTATGCCATGCATATGAACACACACCCACACATGTATGCTATTGCTGTAATAGACATTCTTGGGCAAATGGCCCACATTTAACTAGATACTCAAAGTAAGTCATAACTAGTTTCTGGTGAGAAACATGATATGTTCATTAAAAGACATGGAGTGCTTCCAAGTCAGTAGATATATTGGATATCAGAGTGACCTGGTAATTTTCATGATTATTTAAAAGGCCATATTTGCTGGAGTTGATATTTGTCCTAGGTGAATGTAAAAGAGGAAATGTAAAGGGGAAAGGAATGGAAATTGGGAGCTCCTGATGTTCAGCTCAGCATCACCCAGGGCAATAGAGCATGTCCCTAGGGGCTGTACACTTTGCACTTGCCCTGTTTCTATCGTTTCAAAGGGAGAGTTTGTCCAAATGAACAGAGAAGTAGGAACAGTTGGTGTCTATGGACACTCTGCACTGGGACTTAGGCTGAGCTGCTTTCAAGGGATTTTCCTATCCTTATGAACCAGTCAGTGCTTTACTCCTACTCACAATTCCAAGTATAGCCCAACCAGGATGACCTACCTCTAGGTACGACATGGATACTTCATATTCCACGTCATTATTGGTCTCCTCAATGGCACAGAATAGGTCATTGAGGGTCCGCACATAGATGGTAGGATCAGTATCAGTGCCCAGAGTGGTGTAGGTTTTTCCACAGCCTAGAGGCAGGAAAGAACAGTAGGTCAGCAGGGGAGTTATAAGACATGTGTCATCACTGGAGAGGACTGCACCTGGAAGACTTCTTCCTTGCTCTAAAGGCTCTATGTGTGGGGCAAGCACCCTGTCTGTTCTTGAGGAGGGGTCTTGAGAGGCTAGTGAAAGGCAAGGCTCTTAGATCCATGTGAATATAAGGAGGGGTCTTCTGGGATAGGGTGAAGGTAGGGGTGGGATGTGCTCATGATGTCTAAGGCTTACATTTGGTCAAGTCATTCCTGGGATAGTGAAGTGGGGTTGTCCTATAAACCTCCTGTTTGTGGAAGTTGGCCAACCTCCATGTTGGGGGGTCACATGAGCAGAAGAGAGAAGGGAGACCCTTTGGGTTCTAGACAGGACCAGGGAGGTAGGTGCTGAGCCAGCCAGTTCACCAGTGGGGTCATAGGCAAAGACAGTGGATTTGTGACCAGAGATGAGGCCTGCAATGAAGTTCTTCATGGTAACTTCATAAACCATCTCCTGCTAAGACAGTGAATTTGGGGGTGTGTAGAACATGCCCTACTGTAGAAAGCAGTTTCTTCTTCTGCGTTCTGCCTACTCTGAGAACATTTAAACCCTGTAGAGGCAACACTGAGGAGGTGAGGAAAGCGTTTCTTTACTTTCAGTGCATTAGGGATGCCAGCTTGGAACAGAACTCAGGACACCAGCTGGCTCCTCCAGTTTTTTCCTGGCCCCCTGACCAGCTGCTGCTTTATATCAGATACCAGGGATATCCTGAAGTGATCCAGGTGGGGGTATCCCCAGAAGAGAATCAACTTTTCAGGTCCATCCTACCATCTGGTTAATCTAGTGGAGTCTTAGACTTCTCAAGCTCAGAAGGGCGCCAAATTTGGGGTCCACAGCGCTTACTGACGTTAATGGTTGCTGAGTGGAGGTATGTGTATGTATGTACATGCATATGCATGTATGCATGCATCTGTGTGTGAATGAGCATGTTACATAGAAATACATGCAAACATGCACATGTTCATGAATGTAGGAAGTCACACCTTCCCTAAATAAGAGCTGAAAGAGTTTCAAATTGTTGTATACAAAGATGAAGGCCTGGATGATGGCCTCTTGGGGACAAATAATCGACTCTTTGTTTTGGTCCTATGTTAGTTTCTCCCATCCCTGACCCCTCACCTGAGTGGCAAGTCAAAGGCCATATCAAATAGGACTTCTCCCGGGATCTGTGGGCTCGAAGAATGTCATCTGGATCTTCCATTGGATCCATCAGAACCACCACCTGAAAAAGACCCAGAAGTTAACTGGAAGGAGCCACTGAGAACTAGTGGGGGTCCTGTGACCAGTGTGTCAGGAATTGTCACCTCCTTATTTCTGGGGCAGGTTAGGGAATCACGGGGTAGCTGGGTGGCGCAGAGGATGGAGTGTTGAGCCTAGAGTCAGAAAGACCTGAGTTCAGGTTGGGCTTTAGACACTAGCTGTGTGACCTTGGGCAAGTCACTTAACCCTGATGGCCTCCAAAAAAGAAAAGGAAGGCAGGAAAGAAGGAGGGAGGGAGAGAACCATACTGGGTTTAAATATTTCCCTTTTAAAATACTATGTTTTATATGAAATGTTCTTGACATGATTGTGATGATTGGAGTGTTTTAAATTAAAAAAATTTTCCATGTGAACATCAAATACTCTAGTATTCTGACTGTTCTTGAATCTGCATTTCCACATCATGGATTAATCTTCACTATGGTACTGAGACAAAGGCTCTGTATTCATAGCAAAGGCGGTATAAAAGTAGCTGCGTTTTCAGGCACTTTATTAAAAGATTTTAAGTTGTACTTTGTGCCCTGGGACTTTGGGGCATATATTATTATGATTGCTAATAGTAACTGGTCATTAATAATCTTAATAATGGGCATCCATGTGAACTTAACCAACAATATGGCAACAGAAGAACATTGAGCAAATGACTGTCATACAGATGTGTTTATGGAAACTGATGAGAGGGTGCAGTGGATCGAGTCCTGAGGATGGAGTCAGGAAGACCCTAGTTCACATCTGACCTTACACACTCACTACCTGTGTGACCCTGGGCAAGTCACTTCATCGTGTTTACCTCCATTTCCTCATGTGTAAAAATGAGCTGGAGAAGGAAATGGGAAACCATTCCAGTATCTTTGCCAAAAAAAACCCCAAATGGAGTCACAAAGAGTCAGACATGACTGAAAGGACTGAACACCAACAATCTAGTCTCTTTCCTGTGTAACCAATCATCCATATAGCTAACAAATTAATTCATAGTACTAAAGCACAGATATCACTCCCCTGCTTGAGAAGCTCCAGTGACTTCCCTTTGTCCTTAGGGTAAAGTGCAATATCCTTCTATAAGGCATTTAAAGCCTTTTCATGGTATAGCTCCAGCCCATCTTTCCAGGTAGATCCCCCATTACTCCCTGTCAGCCATTCTATACCCCAGCCAGACTGGCCTGTGTGCTGTTCCCTGGACACCCCCTCTGCCCCCATCCCACCCCTCAGACCTCTGGCATGAATCTCCAGGTCTCTTGTGGCCCTGTCACCCTATGTCCATTTATCTATGCCCTCATACCCTGTATCTCCCTGGGGGGACTGGTCTGGGGCAGCTGGGAGCAGGAGAAGTCTCAATTGACAGGAGGAACGATGAAAGGAATCCTATAGCAAGGATGACAATGAGAAGTATACAGACACTGGTGATGACCAACCCAATACATTGGAGCCTCCAGAGGTGACCTCAGCCTGAGAGTGCATTGCTACCCTGGTCAAGGAGCAGAAGAAACTGAAAGCAGAAGGTGGTCAGAGACTTGGGGAAATGAGGGAGAAACTCTGAGGGCAGTTTCTCTGGGGCACAGCCAACACAGGGGCCAGTTCCAGGCCTCACTTTGTGAGATGGGCAGAAATATCCCCACAAGTAACCTATAGGATTGGTCCCAAGGAGGGGTTGGATGTTATGGGCCTAAAGGGTGTATGGCCTGGAGGAGTCTGGTAGGGTAGTCCTTGAAAGGCTAGCCCTGCTCCTAGCCCTAAAATCCTAAGGTACCCCAAATGGAAGGGTACCCAAAGAGCTTGTTTATTAAGGATTGAAATAGAGGGATGGGTCCCTTCAGGACAGTTCTTTCCCTCTTTGGCACAACTCTCCCCTCACTCCCAGGCTTGAGTGCCTTAGGTGACTAGGGCTTTTAACTATTCTCCTGACTCCTTTCATACCTGCTCACCCTATGGATTCACTCCAAGAAAGCAGCCCCATGAACTTATCCCCCAACAGCAGATCCCTGTGTCCCAAAAAGATGATTTAAAACCACACTCACCCACACTCACCAATCACCAAAGATTCTTTAGGCCCCTTTTCCTCCCCAAGTTTACAACTTTTAGCTCACCTCCAATCATATCAGAGCAAAAATTCTTAACCTGGGGACCAAGGACCCCAAAGTGTTTGTGGATAGGGAAACTGGGAATTTGTTTTCTTAATATTTTAACAACTTGTTTTGAATATAATTAGCATCCATTGTAGATAGATTCCACCTCACCCAAGAACATATGTTCAGATTTCTGGAATGGGGGCAGAGCTTTGGTAGTCTCTGGGAGAGTATCTTGAACTCCATGAGAAGTAGTCTGAACAGAATTGTTACTAGGGAAGAGCATTCTGAGCTTTCACCCTCTTCCCTGCATGACTGCCAGGTCCTTCCTGTTCCTTTCCCTAGTATCCCAAAGTCTCTCTCCTCACTCCCACCACCAGGGGGTGGTATCCTAAGGTCTTTTACTCCATAGGGCCTTGTATTATGAAGTCAGTGCAATAATATAGGGAGACCTCCCTCATTCCACAACCACGGTGAGATCAGACAGAAAGACATCCATCTTTGGAACTCTGCCTCATGGGAATGTCTTTGCTCTGCTAAGCAGAAGTTGGCCAACCCAGAACAAGGCAGGTTGACCAACACTTAAAAATCTTGACTTCTCAACTCTTCCTCTTGTGCCTCATTTTCCCCCCATGCTTTCCCCTTAGACACCAAGCAGATTCTCCAATTAACCCTTCAGTAACCCTCAACTTGAAAATAGGGGTTCCCATGCTATCCATCTCCTGGCAGAGGAAAGATAGACTCAAGGTTCAGAATGAGACATATTTTGAGGCATGGCCAAAGTGAGAATATGTTCTATTTGATTATGCATATTTGTTACAGGGCTTTATTTTTCTTTTGTTCCCCCAAAACTGAGGTAGGGAAAGGTAGGATCAAGAGAAAATACGTTTTTGTAAAATTGAAAAAATAGATTAAAAAATAAGAAAGTGAGGTTCCCATGCATTTTTGTCCACCTACCTAATCCCATATTTCCATTCTGTCTCTCCACTCAGCTTTCCCATCCTAGGAGTCATTCCCTGCACCCTCGCCCCCTGTTGAGAACCTCAGACCACAGGATACCCATCTCTGGTAATCCAGTACCCAGTATCTGGCACCTGAGTAAGGTTGCACCACCCCACACCAAAGTCAGGCTTCCTCTGAGCTAGACTACAGGTCAGTGTCTCCTTTGGGAAAAGGAATAGGGCAAAGTGTCAGCCGCAGGGTCCTTGACAAGGCAGTTTTAATGATGAGCCTTTGCCAGCCCATCAGGAGAGTGCTCTCAGGTGCCCTTAACAAGTTCAGGTTGCCACCTCTGATAAGGCCCTTTACTGTGGAGATCCTGAAAATCTTGACTGTTGTCTCTTGGGTGGGCCTCTGCAGAGGTCAGTAAACACTGGCTAGAGGGAGAGATCAGAAGGTGATGCTGACTTGGTTGAACTATTTATAGACATCCTCACTGCAGATGCTGGGGAACCATTGCCCCACACCATGCCAGCTGCTTCCAGACAAGCTACCTATGGTCCTTATCAGTCCAAGGGCAAGGATGGGTGTTTCCGACCCAAATAAAGACCTCTGAAGTTTGGAATCAACCTGCCTCCAAGAACAAAGAGGAGAGAGATGGAAAGACACAAAGACCAAGGATGGAGGGGAGCACAGTGAGAGGTGACTTGGGCAGGAGAGCAGGAGATGTCCAGATACCTGGCAACCCTATACCTTGGTGGACTTTGTGTCCTGGAAGTGCTGGAAGGAGGAAGGCAATTTCCCTTCTGCTTCAGTGACATCAGTGCAGCCAGGGGTCGGGGAGAGGAGGACTTCCTGGAGAAAGATAATCCCAAGAAGGGATCCCCAGAACAGCCTGGGGGAAATTTAACCCCTTGTGGGCTCCCTCTATGACACCACACAGAACTGTGATGCCAAAGCTCTTCACCTACCACCAGGCTTCAATGTGATTAGCAGGGCCTATTGGTCTAAACCCCTATAGAAGGGTGGTGCAAAGACAATGGGGTTCTGGTGCCAAATATAGAACAGGGGTATTAGCACTGTCAGATTTGGGGAAAGAGGAACCCAGGAGACATACTAGAGTCCAGCCTGTGTGTTAGAAGAGGGGACTGAGGGTGATGGTTTGGTTTTATCACATCACAGTGGCTTTCCCCCTGCTTTTTTAACAATAAAAATACTATTTGGAGTTGGATGTTCATGTTTGAGACCAGAGGTGTAAGATTTGGGGCAACTATGTGATACAATGGATAGAGTACTGACCCTGGAGTCAGGAGGTCCTGAGTTCAAATCAGCCTCAGATACTTACGAAGTGTGTGACCCTGGGCAAATCACTTAACCCTGATTGCTTCCCCCCACCAAAATAAAAAAGGGTAGGAACTATCATTTTATCAGGGCACAAAAGAATGTGAGCTGATAAAATGAAAAAAGATGCCCATTTCTGCCAAACTCCTTTGTGTAGCGATCGTAGAGATCCTGGTGGACAATTCGTTCGTAAGAGCATAGATCTGGAGGACTGGAAGGGCATTCTAACCTAATTCTTCTCATTTTGCACATGGAGAAATGAAGACCCAGGGAAATGAAGTGATTTATTCAGGTAAGTAGCAGTCAGAATTGGAATCCAGGTCTTCCCACTCTACATTTCCTTCTACTGTACCACACTGTCTGCTTCACTTGCCCAGGAAGGAGAAAGTGTGTCAAGGCCCTAACAAGGTCCATTTGCCCCCCTCCCATCATCTCCTCACCTGCCTCAGATCCCTGGCCTGTCTTCCTCTATACTCTGCTCTCCCTCCCAACAGACATAATCAGGAGCCAAGACGAGCAGTTCAGCCCACTGGAGCCCCTGAACCTACATGGGGGTTGGGTATGCCACAAATATCAGGACTGGAACCTTGAAGCCTGACCCAGGACACTATTCCCACCCAAACACCACTGTACTGTACTGACCTCTCCTGGAAGGGCACCATGAATAGAGTGAATAGAGGGTTAGACCAGGAGTCTAGAGAGACCTGGGTTCAAATCTTGCCTCCAACATTTACTAGGTCTGTGACCATTGTCCCTTGTCACTTAATCTCTCTGAAATTCCATTTCCTCATCTATAAATTAGTATAATAACAAAACATTTCATATTTACTTTCCAGAGTTGTTGTGAGGATCAAATGAGATTATATATTTGGTAAAGCCCTTTGCAAATCTTAAATAATAATATATAATAGTAATCACAGTAGCTAACATTCATGTAGTGCTTCCTACGTGCCAGATACTGCGCTAAGCACTTTACAGCCAGGATGTCATTTGGTCTGTAGAACAACCCTTGGAGGGAGGTGCTACTATTATCCCCATTTCAATAGATGAGGACATGAGGACAAAGAGGGCTTGAATGACTTGCTCAAGGTCACATGACTAGTGTGTCTGAGGTCAGACTTAAACCCAAGTCTTCCTGACTTCAGCACTGGAGTGGTTGTAGGTGGTGAAGATGATAGGGGTGATTGATGATGATGACCCTGTTCTGTCCTCACCTACACACCTAGCAACAATGCAACATGTTGGACAGTAAGACAGAGCCTCCCTCTATTCCAAGACCAAGGGAATAGACCCAACTCTCTTGGCTGTATGTCTAGCCACCATTCCAAGAAGTTCAGCTGTTTATATCCACCACCATTCATGATTATGCCATCCTAGGGAGTCCTTCCCTTTCTCCTTCCCTCAATCCCTTTCCCCCTCCTTCTGCTCAGCATCTCATGAGACAGACCATTCCTGTTGGCTTTCCAGGTTACCTTACCTCTTTCACTCTGGTGTTCTATGGCTTCAACTGCTCTAGAATTTGTTGAGAGTCATTTTTACAGGTATTTTTTGGGCTGTGGGGGAAACAAAATTCTCAGTAGGAGAAAATGGAGGATGGGGAAAAGTAGCCATAGGAGGCATGAGGAGGTATGAAAAGTCTTAAAAGAGTCATTGTGGAAAGTAAGATATTGAGTTGATAAGTGATTGCATAGTAGTATTCCTAAGCAACAGTGAGGGCTCAGTTGGGATTATATAACATAGATTTGTAGTGGACTCAGTCAGAAAACAGTTATGTGATTTTCTCCACTCTCATTTAGCAAAAGGTGTGTATGAGTAAAGGTGACAAAATGATGGAAGCAATCCAAGGCTGAGGATTTGACAGGGTAAAACTGGTGATATGATAAGGGAGCCAGGGGTTCAAGAGAGGAGAAAAATATAGAGTTGAAATGGTTCACCAAGGGGTGAATATCGGAAGAAGAGGAGAGAGTGACTAGTGCAGAAAAGATGGCTTGGGAGAGACCTGAGGAGTCAAGGGATTGGAGATCATGGTGCAGATGAAGAACAGACCCCTCTTAATTCCTTTGCCTTCCCTCAGTTAATTATTTCCTATTTTTCCTGCATATAATTTACATTGTATTTATTTGTTTGCCTATTGTTTCCTCCATCATATTATAAATTATAATTTATTATAATTTATAACATAAACCTCCTGAGGGCAGGAACTATCTTTTTCCTCTTTTTCTAGTTCCATCACTTAGCACAGGGCCTAACACATAGTAGGCATTCAATAAATGTTTATGGATTGATTGCTGAATTGATTCTCTGTGTCAAGAGAATTTCTGACTTCTGCTGAAAGTGAATTTTTGGCAGAACATAACTCGTTCCATTTTGTTTCTTATCCTCCATTTTCTGTGGATAAGCAACTAGGTGGCACAGTGGATAGAGTGCAAGGTTTGAAATTAGAAATAGGTCTTCTTGAGTTCAAATCTGGTTTACTAGTTGTGTGACCCTGAACAACTCACTTAACCCTGTTTGTGTCAGTTTCTTCATCTGTAAAATGGGCTGGAGAAGAAAATGGCAAACCACTCCAGGATCTTTGCCAAGAAAATCCCAAATGACATGAATAAGAGTTAGACATTTCTGAAATGATTGCACAACCACAACGTGGATGCTTAAACCAAACATCTTTGAGTGGTTATAGATCTCTTCTAGGGTGGTCTACAGTATTCTTGGGCTTGATACAACCATCACAGCATAATCTACCAAAAGGAATATCTGAAGGACTTCACTATTCCCATAGAAATTCTATTCCTATTCAAATCTGTACTAGAGCTCCAGCATGATAAGAGTTAAACCCTTGGCCCTGAAAGGTCTCTGTTTTTTCCCTTGCATAATAGTTACAATCTGCAGGTCATGGACAAAGGCTGTCCTTCTCTAACCCTGTTCCATCAAGGAATCTTTTATGATTTTGTAATGTGCATGAGTGATGTCTTGCCCGAAAACAATGTAAAAAAAAAAGCCTTTTGCTTTCCCAAGTCAGATGATATTAAAATTATTTTTAAAAAATAATATGCTCAGTGATATCTTGAATTTTTCTACATTTTTTCCACCCAATTATGTGATGGCAAAGATGTGATATTACTCAAAAAAATCTGCATTTTCCCTGTAATAACTTTATCAAGGGTGCCCTTACTGCCTCTAAGTAGTTTCTCGTAAAATTTTTTTAATAGATGAAAAAGTAAGAATATAGGTTAGCATTTATGATGTCATGGCCACTTCTTTTTGTTATTAAAATGTCTCTGATTTTTTTAAACATAATATATCTTTGGTATACTCCCCATTTGGGTACATTGCAAATCTATTTCTCAATTACCTAACAATATGTCACCCCCAAATCAGATCTCTTCTAGTTATATTTTGATTAACTGAATTTTTCATGATTATTCCCTTTAGTTCATTTCTTCCTCTTGTACTGTATAAGAACTTCTGTGATTGTTACATTGAAGTCCAGGCATGGTAATTCTATTTTCCTAATGATGAAAAAGGTTTGCTGCCAAAGTCTTTACGGATCTTTTTCACTTTACTTCTGTTTGCTTTCCTCCTTCCATTTTCATCTCCAAATAGCCATAGGATGACTTTGCTTAATTAGGAACCTCATCACACTTTTTTTAAAGTAGGTTTACCATTAACTACTTATCTGTGATTTTTGAGGTAATATTTCTCCTATTCTTCTATCATCCTTTGGTCAGTTACCCAACTAATCAAATTTAATCAATGGACATTTAAGTATGAAAACTGGAAGGATAATAAGCATATGAAAAACATTTGTAGAGATTTTTGCAACCTATGATCCAGGGTGCCAAATCCCTTTATTTGTATGAACAAAGTCCAAACCTGGAGGCTGAGTTCAAAGGGGTAGTTTCTTCCTTTTGACTAGTGACCACTACTAGGAAGCCAACTATAGCTTAGGTGTAAATCAGGTCTAGGCCTCCCCCAATATGGCCAGTTTCCATAGAAGTACAAAAGAAAATGGATGCAAACCAACTATGGTATAGCCTTTATTTCAACTCAGAAAAATTTCAGAAGAGAAAAATGATTCCCAAGAGTTCATAAACAGACAGAGAAAACACATGCAGCATTCAAAAAGCCTTAGAAGGCTAAAACATTTGAGGCTACTGAACAAAGAAACATACCATGCAATTGGACCTGTAGAGTTTGTATTACTATAAATGCTGACTGACAAAGCCCATGTCTCTCAGTTTTCCAAACTTTCTTTCCCAGATCCCTATGCTGCCCAGGACATCTTATTCTTTGGGACTATCTGTCTATCTATCTACACATATGTGTGTGTGTCTTCAGGAGCTCTGCTTTCAAGTCACAAAGATAAGCACATGCCAGATTCTTCTATATGCCCCCACAGTAACCAGCATTTCCTGGACTTCCATAATCTCTTAGGCTGAGAAAGTCTGTTTCTCAGGACTTTTTCCTCTGAGCTACATGCATGGGTCCAACTGGAGTCTCCATATGGTTCTTCAAGAATCCTATCACTGCTCTAACTGCTGTTCCCAATTCTTTTTTTTTTCTTCTTTTATATAATTAATTTTCTCAATGAACAGAAATCTATTTTTGTGGGCAGAGCCAAGATGGCCAAGCAGAAAGATGCACATGCTATAGCTCTTCCCACAACAGCCCACAAAATACCTGTAGAAAATTACTCTAAACAAATTCTAAAGCAGAGTGAAAGATTTCTATCCCAAGGTAGCCTGGAAGGCCAACAGGAAAGGACTGTTTCATAAAGTGTGGAACAGACTGCAGCCCACAGAGTCTAGTCCAGCCCTGGCCATGCACTCAGCAAGGACAGAGCCAAAACAGGCCTCTGGAGCAGGATCCTCAGTAGCAGCAGTGATTCTCAGATCCCTTTACCCACAAAAGTCAAAGACACTTCAAAGGTCAGTGAAAAAGCTTTTTCTCCTGGCTGAGAAGAGAGCAGGGTCCTCTCCTACCTTTGGCCACAGGTGGTGGCGGTGGCAGTAGCAGCAGCAGCAGCATCCATCAGCCTAAATCCCTTGGGGGAATTGAGCTTCTGATTAGGGTCTCAGTTCTGAATGGCCATCTAGGGGTAAGGAAGAGTGCTGGTTGGGATGATGGAGCTGGTGGAGGCTCTGGAAAGGAAATTCTACTTACAGATCCTAGGCAGAAAAGCATTGGTAGCTCCCAGACTGGAGTGCAGGCCAGGAGAGGAGTAAACTCCTCTCCCTTGATTGAGCTCTCTTGGAGGAACTAAGAATTTACAGGTCCCCAGAATATATCCCCCTCTTGACCAAGGACTCAAAAGTCAAGTCACTGGCTGGGAAAATGCCCAAAAAAGGGAACAAAATAAGACTATAGAAGGTTACTTTCTTGGTGAACAGATATTTTCTTGCATCCTTTCAGATGAGGAAGAATAATGCTTATCATCAGAGGCCTCTAAAATAAACATGCAATGGTCTCAGGCCATGAATGAGCTCAAAAAGGATTTTGAAAATCACGTAAAAGAAGTGTTGGAAAAATTGGGAAGCGAAATGAGAGAGATGAAAAAAAATCATGAAAAGTGAGTCCACAGTTTGCTAAAGAAGACCCAAAAAAGTGCTGAAGAAAATAACACTTTTAAAAATAAGCCAACTGAATTGGCAAAAGAGGTCCAAAAAGCCAATGAAGAGAATTCTTTAAAAAGCAGAATCAGCCAAATGGAAAAGGAGATCCAAAAGCTCACTGAAAAAAATACTTCTTTAAAAATTAAAATGGAGCAAATGGAAGCTAATGATTTTATGCAAAACCAAGAAATTACAAAATAAAGCCAAAAGAATAAAAAGTGGAAGATTATGTGAAATATCTCACTGAAAAAACAACTGGCCTGGAAAATAGATCCAGAAGAGACAATTTAAAAATTATGGACTACATGAAAGCCATGACCAAAAAAAGAACCTACAAATAATCTTTCATGAAATTATCAAGGAAAACTTCCCTGATATTCTAGAAACAGAGGGCAAAATAAATATTGAAAGAATCTCTCAATCACCTCCTGAAAGAAACCTGAAAAGAGAAACTCCTAGGAAAATTTTAGCCAAATTTCAGGGTTCCAGGTCAAGGAGAAAATATTACAAGGAGCTAGAAAGAAACAATTTGAGTATTGTGGAAATAGAATTAGGATAACCCAAGATCTGGCAGTTTCTACATTAAGAGATTGAATGGCATGGAATTTTATATTACAGAAGTCAAAGGAACTGGGATTAAAACCAAGAATCACCTATCCAGCAAAACTGAGTATAATACTTCAGGAGGAAAAATGGTCATTCAATGATAGATAGGACTTTAAAGCATTTTTGATGAAAAGACTAGAGGGGAATAGAAAATTTGACTTTCAAACACAAGAATCAAGAGAAGCATAAAAAGATAAACAGGTTCAGTTCTAAAGCTGAACTGGTTACATTCCTACATGGAAAGATAATATTTGTAACTCTTGAACTTCTCTCAGTATTTGGGGAGTTGGAGGGATTATACACACACATACACACAAACACACAAATATATATATATATATATATATATATATATATATGTATACAGAGAGAGCACTCATTGAGTTGAATAAGAAGGGATGATATCTAAAAAATAAAATTAAGGGGTGAGAGAGAAATATATTGGGAGGAGAAAGAGAGAAATGGAATGGGGCAAATTATCACTCATAAAAGAGGGAAGAAAAAGCTTTTTCAATGGAGGAGAAAAGGGAGGAGGTGAGAGGGAAAAAGTAAAGCTTGCTCTCTTCATATTTAGTTTAAGGAGGGACTAACATGCTCACTCAATTTGTTATGAAAATCTATCTTACACTACAGGAAAGTAGGGAAGAAGAGGACAAATGGGGTGAGGGAGATGATAGAAGGGAGGCAAATGGGAGAAGGGAAAAATTAGAAGTAAACACTTTTGGGGAGGGACAAGGTGAAAAGAGAGAATAGAATAAATGGGGGCAGGATAGGATGGAGGGAAACATAGTGAGTCTTATATAACATGACTATTATGGAAGTCTTTTGCAAAATGACACATACATAGCCTGTATTGAATTTCTTGCTTTCTCAGTGGGGATGGGTGGGGAGAGAAGAAGGGAGAGAAGTTGGAATTTAAAGCATTAGAAAGGAATATTGAGACTTGTTTTTGCATACAACTGGGAAATAAGAAATACAGGTAATGAGATATAGAAATCTATCTCTCCCTACAGGAAAAGAGAGAAGATGGGGCTAAGGGAAGGGAGATATGTAACAGAAGGGAGATCATATTGAGAATGCAATGTGTTATGGGGTGGGAGGAGGGGAGAGATGGGGACAATAATTGGAACTCAAAATTTTGTGGGAAATGAATGTCGAAAACTAAAAATGAATAAATAAACATTTAAAAAAAAGAAATCTATTTTCTCAAATCTATTCTAGGTCTCCTACCTGCTCCCCTCCACAACTGAAAGAAAAGAGTGGGAGAGGGAGTAAGAAACCCTTCTAAAAAATACAAAGGGTCAAACAAAACAAATGCCATATTGACCATATGACCCCAATGACCCCTTATCATATCACCAGTTATGCCCTGTCAAGCTTCAGTCTTGGGTTACTTCCACCATTTGTCACCTTCACTCCTATATACCTTTTGATGAATGAAGTTGGAGAAAATCACACAACTGTTTTCTGAGTGGGTCGACTACAAATTTATGTTATGTAATCACAACTGAGCCTTCACTGCTGCTTGGCATTCCTACTATGCAATCCCTTATCAACTCACTATCTTACTCCCCACAATGACTCTTTTAAGCCCTTTCATCCCTCCTCATACCTCCTGTGGCTACTTCTCCCCATCCTCTACTCTCTCCACTCAGAATCTTGCATCTTAATTTACAGAAAAATATTGAGGCCATTCACTGTGAATTCCCTCTTCTCTTCTCTTCTCTTTTATCACTCAGGAGCCTTCTGCATCTATCTCCTCCTTCACTTGTCTCACATGATGAAGTGACCTTACTCCTTACCAAGGCTACCCCCTCTACTTCTTGAAGTGATCCCATTTTATCCTGTCTTCTCCAGTTGCCCCCTCTGCCATTCCTACTATTTCACATATTTTCAATCTTACTCTCTTCACTGGTTTATTTCTTAATGTCTACAAACTTGGCTTTGTCAACTCTATCCTGAAAAAAACCCAAACACTCATTTGATCCTTCCATCCTTGGTACTATAGTCCTTTCCCTCTTCTGTCTTTTGTAGCTAAAATCCTTGAAAAGGTCATGTATAATAGGTGCTTCTACTTTCTGTTTTCTCACTTTCTTCTTAACCTTTCATCATATCATATCATTCCACCAAAACTGTTCTCTCTCTCCAAAGTTCCTAATGATCTTTTAGTTACCCAATCCAGTGGTCTTTTCTCAATCCTCATTCTCCTTGACCTCTCTCTAGCCTTTGACACTGTAGATTCTCTCTTCCTTGATACTCTCTTTTCTTTAGATTTTCAGGATACTATTCTCTACTGGTTCTCCTCTTACCTATGTGACTGATCTTCCTCTGCCTTCTTTACTGGATTCTTGTCCAGATAATGCCCTCTAACCGTAAGTGTCCAACAATGCTCATTCCTGGAACCTCTTCTTTCCTCCCTCCCATATTAATTCACTTGGTGATCTCATCAACTCTCAGGAATTTAATCACCATCTTTATGTTGATAATTCTCAAATCTACCTACCCTGTCCCAAACTCTACTGACCTCCAATCTTGCATTTCCAAATACTTTTCATACTTCTTGAATCGGATATTCAGTAGACATCTCAAAATCAATGTATCCAAAACTAAACTATCTTTCCTCCTTAAACCCTCTCTCTCTCCTTCCTTTGCTATTACTGTAGAGAACATCACCATTCTCCCAGTCCCTCAGGCTTACAATCTAGAAATCATCTTGGACTCTTCACTATATGTCATCTCTACAGTCAACCTATTATCAAGGCCTGTAGATTTCCCCTTTGCAAAATCTCTCAAATATTTCTCTTCTTTCCTTTAATACTGCCATCACTCTGGTGCAGACCCTCACACCTGGATTATTGCAATAGCCTGTTGGGTCTACTTGCTTCAAGTTTCTCCCTACTCCAATCCATCATCGATTTAGACATAAACATCAAATTTATTTTTTTAAAGTAAAGGTCTGACTATGTTACCTTGTCCTACTCAATAAACTTCAGTTACTTCCTATTATCTCCAGGAGCAAAAACAAAATGCTCTGTTTGTAATTCAAAGTCTTTTTCATAACCTAAGCCCCTCCTACCTTTCCAGTCTTCTTACACGTTACTCCCCACATATACTTTTTGTTGCAGTGACATTGATCTGGCTGTTTCATGAACAGGAATGCTCCTGGAATGCTCTCCCTGCTTCAGTGAGTTAGGGTTATGCATTGAGAATGTATAATACAAAAAGTAGTCCCTATCTTCAGTAAGCTTCCAGTTGGAATTTTGAAGTATACATTTCCCAAGTTTCAAAGGTTAGCAGGAAAAACCATATCTGTTCCTCAAATGGTATGTATAAATAAAAATTAAACCATCCTTTCAAAGATAGGTAGCATAAGATACTTTATTAAGTTTAAAACTACTTGGTCAAGCACGTCCTTCTTGAAACTGTGCTTTCTCTCTTTCTATGCTATTCTTTGAGGGTTGTTTGGTTTGGAAGGGTTATTTATTTTTTTTGCCTTTGTTTCCCCATATCTAGCATGATGCCTTGCATATTGTATTATTTCTAAATCTGTAGATTCTCTTTTTCCCTTAAAAATAAGCGGTAGAAAATGTACTCTTATGGCTTGAAGCATGTAAAAAGTAAAAGACAGAGGGAGGTAGATGTTAGGTGATTATTAGAGATAGGAGGGGCAACTAGGTGGTGCAGTGAATAGAATGAGGAAGACTTGGGTTCAAGTGTGGTCTCAGACACTTGACACTTACTAGCTTTGTGACCTTGGGCAAGTCATTTGACCCCAATTGCCTTGCCTTCCCTGCTACCCCCACTGCACCCTCACAACAGAGACAAAGATACAGAATTAGAGTTCTGTGTCTACTGATCTCTGAACTATGTAAGCCAGACCAGTTCCTGGGACCAAGGAAGGTTTGCAGCCCATATGAAGGTATCTGTCTTAGAATTCAAGGTTCAGGGGAGTTTTAGTAAAAAGTGTAAGATAATGTCCATCAACTGGAGAATGGTGAGACAAAATGTGGTATTCTATTCCATCATAAGTATGATGAATTTGGAGAAGAAACTTGTGTAAGAGTTCTAAAAGGATGCAGAGTCAGGGAATCAATATTCACAATGATAACAACATTATTAACGGAAAGAATGATCAAAGAAAACTGAATCCTATGTACTTAGAATGAGAAAGCTTGCTCCCTCTCCTCCCCAGAGAATTAAGAAAATAGAACTCTCAGCTTCCTTTAGAGGGGGTGAAGTATTATGGGTGGGGGTGCTACAGATGCTGTCTGACCATACAGTGTTTGAGTTTGCTTAATTATTTTCATTGAACACACAAATAAATGTGACACTGGTGCAGGTTATGTGTATACTTGGTGGTTATCCCAGGTGACTTGAGATTCTGTGATAATCTCTCATGAGGCTACAGAGAGATACTCAATCATAATCCAACACAGTTAAACCACCGTCTTCAAAGAGCTGAGCACAAAAGCCCCCTTGCAGATGGGGTTCTGAATTTATCATAGGACAGGAGTTCTTAATTATTTTTGTGTCACAGCACTATGGGGAAAGTTATGGGGCCTTTCTCAGAAGAGTGTTTTTAAATGCTTAAAATAAAACACATAAGATTACAAAGGAAATAAATTGCAATGAAATACAACTCTCAAAATGTATTTTTTTTCATAGATCCCTGTCACTAAGTTAAGAAGAATCTCTGTACTAGAGGAGGAAAAAAATTATCACTCCAAACTATTGAGGAAAGAAACTCAATGATGCCAGTTATTTTCCTTCTTGGGAATTTCTTTCCCTCATCCATACACCCCATTCATAAGATTCAAACAAACAGTTTATTAATGCATTGGCCTTGATTTATTTAACCTAATGAAAATGCAAAGGAAAAGATTCGCTGGGTCTACCTGAACCTCTCCACCTGAGCTTATCCTTGTACT
Source organism: Potorous gilbertii (assembly GCA_028658325.1). Taxonomy (NCBI): domain Eukaryota; kingdom Metazoa; phylum Chordata; class Mammalia; order Diprotodontia; family Potoroidae; genus Potorous; species Potorous gilbertii. The sequence continues at coordinate 104,093 of JAQQSK010000015.1, forward strand.
TGGAATCCAGAATCCAAGTCTAGGCCCTAGACTGGAACAGTGAAAACAAGGGAGAAAAGTGGGTGGTGAGCCAGGTAGTCCGCAGTAGCTCTGACTTCACCTGGGAGCAGGAAAGTGTGTCCATTTACCACATAGTGAAGAAAATGGAGAAAAAATTGAATTTCGGGGGCAATAGGAGGAAAGAGAGAGATTCAAACATGACATACCTGTAATCAGATCCATCATTTCTCTGAGCTGTTCTTATGGGGCTGCCTGGTGGGACTGTGCTTTTCTCCTGGAACTCCCAAGGTGGTCTGGGGGCAATCGTAAGTCTCCCTATGATCGATAGGGTGTGTCAGAAACATCAAGTATCCTTCCCTCTTTTCCCAATGACCATGACCTCAGTCAGGTTTGGGAGGAGGGCAAATAAAAATAAAAGTAATTGCTAACATGTATATAGCTCTTACTTACAGTGCCAGGCACTGTACAGTGATTATCTTATTTGATCCCTACTCTGGGAAGTAGGAACTATTATCAATTTTACAGAAGAAGAAACTGAGGCAGAGAGAGGTTATATGACCTGCCCAGGATCACACAGTTAGTAAGTGTCTGAGGTTGGATTTGAGCTCATGTAATAAGAATATTGATAATGTTTGCCAGCATCTACATGGCACTTACAATGTGCCTGGTGCTGTACTGTGCTGTTCTATAGAGAGGCTGTATGATGGGCACAGGGCACTGGACTTGGAGTCTAGAGGACCAGAGTGCCAAAACCAGCTCAGACATTTCTTAATTGTATGATCCTAGGAAGGCACTTAACTTTTCTCTGTCTCAGTCTTCATCTGCAGAATGAAAACATTATATTCAATGGTTTCAAAAGTCTCAGCTCTAAATCTGGGGTCCTATGGAAAGTCAAAAGGGCAGTTGGTTGGCATCATAGTGCATAGTGTACTGAGCCTGGAGTCAGGAAGACTCATCTTCCTGAATTCAAATCTAACCTTAGATAATTACTAACTCTGTGAGCCTGGACAAGTCACTTAACCCTGTTTGCCTCAGTTTCCTCATCTGTCAAATGAGCTGGAGAAGGAAATGGCAAACCACCCCAGTACTCTGCTAAGAAAACCCCAAATAAGATCACATAGAGTCTCAAATAATTGAAAATGACTGAACCATAACATACTTGCTCCAAACTTCCCTGTATTTGTTGAAGACAGCACCATCCATCTAATCACTCAGGTCCAATTTTTCCTTCTTTCTATCCCCTCAGTCCAACCAATTTCCATCTTATTGGTTTTACCACCACCACATTTCCTTCACATCTGTCTCCTTTTTCCAGTCATGCTGCCAACATGTAATGTCGTAGTTCAGGTCCTCACCACCTCTCACTTTTATTATTGAAGAATTTTCCTAATTTGACTTATTAGCTTTTTTATTTCGGTCATGTCTCTTTGTGATCCTATTTGGGGTTTTCTTAGTAAAGATCCTGGAGTGGTTTACCATTTCCTTCTCCAGCTCATTTGACAGATGAGGAAACTGAGGCAAAGAGGGTTAAGTGACTTGCCCAGGGTCACACAGCTAGTAAGTGTCTGAGGCCAGATTTGAACTCTGGAAGAGGAGTCTTTCTGACTCCAGGTCCAGCACTCTATCCACTGTACCCCCAAGTTACCCCAATAATAATACTAAAATATGACATTATACATAATAGTTGTTTTTGTTCAGTTGTTTCAATAGTGTTGACTCTTTGTGACCCCATTTGGGGTTTTCTTGGCAGAGACACAGGAATAGTTTGCCATTTCTTTCTTCAGCTCGTTTGACAGATGAGGAAGCTGAGGCGGAGTGAAATAACTTGTCCTAGGGTCATTTATAGGTGGTATCTGAGACCACATTTGAACTCAAGAAGATGAGCCTTCCTCATTCCAAGACCAATGGTTTATCCACTGCACCACCTAGCTGCCTAAGCTACTTGACTTGATTCTTCCTTATATCAGTGGTAAACTGGAGGTGGGGTGTGGGAAGTGAGGGTGGGCAGAGGTTGTAGTGAAGTATGTCATCTCTAAAGTCTCTTCCAGCTCCAAAGCTATGATACTATGAATAGGATGGGGATAGGGGGCAGAAGACCCTTTCCAAATGAAATCACCGTCCCTAAAATCATACTCCCTGGATAGAGATGGTATGAGATCCCAAGTGGCAGCCACAACATTTTTAGTCTTTAACCTTGTGATGGTGTTCATGGGAGGAAGGTCCCACCTGCTGGCTGGATTAGGAATAGCTACCTGCTTCCTTCCCCTTTGCAGAGTTAGAGAAAGAATGCAGAGATCTGGGAAACTGGAAACAGGAGACTACCAGTGTCAATAAAAAGAATTACTGTCCATCCATGGGGAACAGTTAAACAAACATCCCATTACCAAGCTGATCACAGTGCCTGGCTCCATAGCAATAACTCCTTGTTCACCATTACTGTGCCTTAAGAAATCACGAATATGAAGCATTCATTACGCTTCCATAAGGAAATTATGAACATGAAGAATTCAGAGAAGTATGGGGAGACTTAGATGACATGATACAGAGTGAACTTAAGCAGAACCAGGAACACTGCACACAATTACTATAATAATGTAAGTGGAAAGAACAGAAAATAAACTGAAATGTCTGTCATTATGACCAAACTTGGTCCCAGAGAAGAAAATATGTCATCTGCCCTTCTGAGCAGAGGTGGAAGACCACTGGTGCAGAGTACTGCATATCCTGTTGGACATGGTTGTGGTGTTGGGTGGTTTTACTGAATTGGTATTTTTCTCTTTCTTTTTTGTTCTGTGTTATGTAGGATGACTTGCTGGATAAGTATAAGGGGTGAGAGAAGGGTGACAAAATCAGAAATCAAGCCAGGGTGTTTTGGGAAATGCTTAACAACCAGCGCTCTCACTGTTCAATCCAATCTGCATTATTAGCATTTATTCCATCATATTCTTAAATCTGAAATCCATAAAACAATAAATTGAGCCCTGATTTGTAGCATTTGCTGATGTCTAAGGAGTAAATGCTCTCATTGAAAATTTAACAAGCTACTTTACTATGCTGCTTTGAGCTGGCATCCCTGGATAGAAGTGATATAAATGCAAAAAGTTATTGATAAAAATCAGATTTTTTTAGAAAGTAATTTGGTCTTGCTAGTTCAAAAAGAACATTTAGGGAGTTCAAGGCTAGATGATACAGTGGATAGCGTGCAAGACTTGGAATCAATAAGACCCTAGTTCAAAACCTTCAGAAAATGTGTCTCTTTCCTTTATTTGGTGAAGGGGTTGCATATCATCAGATACTTACTAGCTATGTGGCCCTGGGAAAATCACTTATCTCTCTGTACCCTGGTTTTTTCATCTGTAAAATGGAAATAATATCATTTACTTTCCAGTGTTATAGTGAGAATCAGATGAGTTAGCATATGTTAAGTGCTTTGCTTCAGTCATGTCCGAGTCTTTGTGACCCCATTTGGGGTTTTCCTGACAAAGATACTGGAGTGTTTGCCATTTCCTTTTCCAGTTCATTTAACAGATGAGGAAACTGAGGCAAACAGGGCTAAGTGACTTGCCTACAGTCACACAGCTAGTAAGTATCTGAGGCTAGATTTGCACTCAGAAAGAGGAGTCTTTCAGATTCCAAGCCCACTGCACCACCTATGCTAGCTATCATTACTCTAATTAATATAAAATGCCCATTTTTAACTCAGCTTGACGAGTCCAGGGAATCATAAAAAAGGCAAAATAGAACATATGGTTCGATTTTAGAGCTGGGAAGGATCTTAGCCACCATCTAGGCTAAACCTCTCATTTCACCAATGAGAAAGATGAGGCCCAGAGTAGGAAAGTGACTTGACCTGGTTACACAACTAACTAGTGGTTAAGCCCTGATGAGAACCCAGGTGTCCTCACCGGACAATAGCCCAGTGCGCTTTCCAGTGTATACCCTGCCTCAATTACTCAGCATTTTGAGGATTACTACCTTACATGTACAGGTGTACATGAGGGTCAATCACTCCAAGTTTCTGGGCTGCCTTCAGGCCACAAGGGCACCAGAGGAACCCTGGACTCCTGTTACAGTAAAGCAGACATCCCCTCTCTGGAGTTGGGTCTCTCCCCCTTTTTGACTCCCATCTTGGACTCACATGGACTGCCAAATTTGAGCTTATTTATGATTTAGCTATTTAAAGTCACACAAAAGCGGCTACGTATTTTTTTTCCTTGTCCAATGAGGTATCTCCTTTTAATTTCATAAGAAAAAGGTATTTACATTTGGTAAAGGGATTATATATTAACACTTGATTATCTTTGTGATCTACTTTTTGACTTCTGTGACAGTAGCAACTGTGTGTGAGGGTTCCAGGGTTCGTAGAGGGAAAGAATTCACCTTTACTTCTAAAGGATAAAAAAGAATGATTATTTCTTCTCAAGGCCATCAGTGCCATGGTGTATGTGGGGGTTGGATCTAGGGATGTCAGAGACTCTGCTGGCCTCTAATTTCACATCTCCAATTGCCTTTCAGATGTCTTGAACTGGATGTCCAGTTGACATCTTAAACTCCTTAGGTTCAAAACTGAACTCATTAGCTTTCCTCCTAAAACTCTTCCCTCCCCTCCTATCTTCCTTTTTGCTATAGAGGGTGACACCATGTTCTGAGTTCCTCAGGCTTGAGTCATCCTGGACTGGAGTCCAGTCATCAAGCTGGAGTCATCCTAGATTTCTCACTATCTCTCGTCTCTCTTTCCAAGCTGTTGCCAAAGCTTATTGAGTTTACTTTTGTAGCATCTTTAGAATATGTCCCCTTCTCTCCTCTGACATTCTGACTTTGCAACACCATGGTAGGCTCTTATCTCCTTCATGTCTACTGTAGCCTACTGGTGGATCTGCCTGCCTAAAGTCTCCCCCTTTCTCCAATTCATCTTCCATTTAGTCACTAAATTGATTTTTCTAAAATGCAGATCTGATCATATCCCTCCCCTACTCAATAAACTCCCAGTTGTCTCCCTCTTGCCTCTGTTTCACATTCAAAGCCCTTCATAACCAATCCCCTCCTACATTTCCAGTCTTCTTATACCGTACTCTGCAACATATAATTTTTTTTGGAGGCAAACAGAATTAAGTGACTTGTCCAGGGTCACCTGGCCAGTAAGTATCTGAGGGCACATTAGAACTCAGGTCCTCCTGACTACAGGGCCAGGGCTCTATGCATTGAGCCACTGGCTGCTCCCACACATACTCTTTGATCCAGTGATACTGGCTTCCTGACTAACTCATGAACAAGACACTCTTATCTCTAGGATCTGGGCATTTTCTCTACCTGTATCCCAGGTCTGGAACATTCTCCAGCCTCTATTCCAGCTGCTGACCTCCCTGCTCCCTTTTTTATTGTTGTTCAGTCAGTTTGCTTGTTTTGCATGATTTCACATTTATAATTGATGTATTGCTTGCCTTCTCAAGGAGGGGTGGGAGGGAGAGAATTTGGAACTCAAACTTTAAAAAAAATTTTTTTGAATGTAATTGGGAAATATTTAATGAAATAAATTTTAAAAATTTTCAAAAGATACAAAATGGGCCTGGACCTCAATATCTTTGACCAGCCTGTTAGTAAAAGGAAAGTAATAAGGAGAGTGGAAATGAGAAGAGAACCCCAGGTGGGGCTGGCCTAGACCTTTGCAAGTCAATCTTTTTCTGTTTTCTCACAGTGGAGTAACCCTATTTAGGATCTAGCTAAAATTTCTTAATGACATTAATTATGAAAAATTAAATTAATTTTAATATAATATAATAAATTAGTTTAAATGTAATTTCTATTGACTTTACGGCTAATTATGACTCTAATTCATCAAGAACCCTAAGCCTATGGGGAAACAAAAACTGTTTTCAGTACTCAGTCTATGGTCTCCAAAAATGATTAACCACTAGTATTTCCTTACCCCCCAACACCCCTCTCTATACATAAGAACAGCTAGGTGATACCATACTGCACAGAACTCTTGGCTAGGAGTCAGGAAGCATCCTTTTCCTGGATTCACATCTGACCTCAGACACTTACTGGTTGTGTGACCCTGGACAAGTCATTTGGCTCTATTTGGCTCAGTTTTCTGATTTGTAAAATGAGCTGGAGGAGGAAATGACAAACCACTCCAGTATCTTTGCCAAGAAAATCCCAGATGGGTCATGAAGAGTTGAACGGGACTGAAATAAGTCAGTTATTTATAACTGACATAATATTATATAATATAATATAATATAAATTATAACACTCTACACTATAATAACTGAAATAACACTCTACACTATAATAACTGAAATAACACTCTACACTATAATAACTGAAATAATCCTATACCCATGACAGTTGAGTTCTTTCTGCTGGCTGTGTCCCATGCCTGGAAGACTCTCCTTCTTCATTCTCACCTCCATTCAGTTCTAATCCCACCTTTTGTAGGAGACTTTTCTTGGTTCCCTCCCCCTCCCCCCCCACACACATGTGGCACTCATGCCTTCCTTCTGAGATCATCTTCCGTACATATACATTATTGTGTACCATACATCTTGTACATATAATTTTTTTTGTATATTGTCTCCTATATTAGAAAGAGGGCTCTGCAAGGTCGGGGACCATTGTGTACCAATGCCTAGCACATAGTAGGTGCCTTTTGACTGACTGTTTAATCAAAATGAAAATGATATAGACTATATCTGACTATGTAGACAACATTCTGCACACATCCATATCCTCCCACCTCATTATAACAACACAGCTTCATTTTAGTATTTTTTTCATTTTTATTGTTGTGGTCATTCCATATATTATGCAATGTGTGTGTGCATGTCTGCAAGCACATGCATGTTTTCCCCAGGGAGGATACGAATGTCCACATGGCCCTGTCTATGTGGTTCAGAGGAAGCCTGAATGTGTCTCTCCAGAGTTCTCCTGAGGGAGCTTTGACTTCCTGCTTACAGTTGCTTTCCTGGTTCTGCTGACTTCACTCTTCATCATGCCATAACGTCTTCCCATATTTCTCTGACTTTGGTCAATCATTTTTTTTTTTACCAATTATATTATTGATGGATAATATTGTTATAGTTGCCTCAGAGCTGGTGGCAAGGGAGCGAGCTGGGTCCCTTGAGTCCCTGGGCTGGGGAGAGTCAGGCTCTAGGACATACTGGCTGCCTGCCAGATTGGGGGCAGGGATCAAACAAGATGAGGGAAACCAGACATGAAAGTCACAGGGCTTTCCAGTGGCCGGATGGTTTGATGCCAGCACTGTTAGAGTAGAAGCCAGATTCAATACCACTCAGTGTAGCCCCCGGGGAAGGGGGTAGGTCTGGCAGAATTAGAGAGTCATGCACTGATCTGATCATTGGACTTCTGAGTGGGAGAGAGCAGAACTGCTGACCCATGCACGCCCTTTCCATGGACCTTGCCCAAGGAGGAAAGCTGAGTGGAACAGGTGCCTTTGGGTACCAAGGGGGAGCTAATGGAGAGGAACTGTGTCTTGTGGGCATCTAGGCATTTGGGCTAGAAAAGATTCCCTGCTGAGCTGAGGTCAGGGTCCAGTCCCCAGATCTCCAGGGTCTCAATCACCCTGTCCTCCCTCTTCCTATCCCACAACCTTTGCCTTGGAAAGCAAGTGTACTCACTCCACCCCATTTGTCACTCACCCCTTTACAGAGGGGAGAGTTCCACAAGTATTGCACATTGCATACTTTTCAGACTTTTTCCAATTATTGGTTGTCCAAGTTCTCCCAGCAAACAGTGTGATCCTGTTCAGCTCTGCCTCAGTTTGCCCATCTGAGGAATGGGGCTTTTGCAGCTGCTGGGAGAAGAAATGTGCCAGATGGCAGTTTGTAGTTTAAAGTAATGAGAAGTCTTGTTAGAGTCTTAGCTCAGTGCACTGAGCCTGCCTAGGGAAGAGGAATTAAGGAGGATGCAGTAAAACATGCAACAAAGGTCAACCAGCATCCCAGGGAAAGGTTATCTACATTAACTTCAGCCTTCCAGAGTTGCTTTGTATGGGTAGAGGGTGGTGGGGCTTAGTTCAGGAGTTAATAGGTTAAGTGCCTGGAGTCCTTTAGGAACTCTTAGCCATGTTTACATGTTTCCAAAAGAGGAAAGGAACCACTGCACAGTCTGCTCAGTGCACTGGCCACAGTGGTATGTGTTCACCTTGCCCTGAGGAGGACTTCCTTGAAAGTCTGTGCCTCCTGAGGGAGGCCTATCCTGGAGAAGCAGGCACTGGATTTGGAACAGTCTGGGACCCACAAACAGGCAAATCCACCCAGCCTCCTTCCTCTTCTCTCTCCTGCCCTTCTCTGCAGCCAGCTCACCATAGCTCTCTTGAGCATGTCTGCCAAAGAGCTGTCGAGTTTTCTCCATGCTGGGGCACCAGGCTGGGTCATGGGAGTGGAGGAGGCATCTTTGACTAGGGACTGGCAGAGGCCTGAGAAACTCCCACCTTCTCTGGTTTGCTTGCCCTCCAGGGGCTTTGCATCCTCCCTGGGAAGGCATGAAGGGAAAAGCAGATTCTGGGAGCAGGTAGGAAAACCTGGAGATTGAAGAGGGTCTACTGCCCCTCACCCCCAGGGGCCTAGCTGGTCAGGACAATAGTCCCAGGATGCCATGCTGAAGCTTGAAGTGGTTGTCTGGGCAACAGCTGAGGCCAGTTTCCACCAATGCATGGCAAAGATGGGTTAGGCAAGGGAGGTGGGGAGGAAGGAGGGGAACTTGCTCCCCCTCCAAAGCCCAGCATCCTATATAAGGAATCAGGGCAGTGGGGGAATGACCTCCTCTTGGGGTTGGGAGTGAGTAATCAAAGATGCCTGGGACTCATCATTCCAAACTTGGGCCCTGGGGCAACTTCTGGGCCACCATGACCTTATAGGGCCTAGCTGTGCATGCAGGTAAGGACTGGGCACAGAACAGGAGGCAAAAAGTCCTTTCCCTTTTGGGGTGGGGGGTTGGGAGGTGGGAGAGATCAGCATCTGGTGAGGGAAAGGTGATGGAGCCTGAGAAAGGTGTGGAATCCAGCCTGACATTTCCAAGGGCAACGAGAACTGTTGGAAGGGGACTTGGTTGGGGAGGGTTCCCTTGTGAGGGGCTGGCTATATTGTCTTTCCACTCTCTCATCCCAGAACTATGGAGGGGTCGTTGCTGGAGTGAAGCTGATTCTGAGTTGTCCTGGATAGGGAGGCTCTCAGTGATCGACTGCCCCCCTCTCAGAGCCATAGAGTATTAAAGTTGGAAGGGA
>JAQQSK010000016.1:0-42307 GCA_028658325.1 Potorous gilbertii
CTTAGATTCTACTTTGCCTATTCTAATTCCTCCTATTTCAATTTATCACTGCAACTAACATTTCTAGAACCATGTTGAATAATAGTGGTTATAATGGACATCCTTGTTTCACCACCAATGTTATGGGAAATGGATCTAACTTATCTTCCTTGTATATAATACTAGGTGAAGGTTTTAGGTAGATAGTGCTTATTATTTTATGGAAAGTTCCTTTTATTCCTGTGCTCTCCAGTATTTTTAATTGGAATGGGTGTTGTATGTTGTCAAGAGCTCTTCCTGCACCTATTGAGATAATCATGTGGTTTCTGTTACTTTTCTTGTTGATATGATCAATAATGATAACAGTTTTCCCTTCATTGAACCAGCCCTGCATTCCTGGTATAAATACGGTCTGGTTATAATAAATCCTACCTGGTTACAATATATCATTCTTGTGATAAAAGATTGTATTCTTTTTTGCTAAAATCTCATTTACAATTTTTACATCTATATTCATTAGACTTTCTCTCTTTGGATTCTTCCTGGTGTAGGTATCAAAACCATATTTATATCGTACAAAGAATTTGGGAGGACTCCTTCCCCAATTTCCCAAAATAGTCTATATAGTATTTGAATTAACTGTTCTTTAAATGATTCACAGAATTCAGTTGTAAGACCATTCAGCCCTGGAGATTTTCTTTTTCCTAGGGACTTTTTTGATGTCATGTTCAATTTATTATTCTCAGATGAGAATATTTTAGTATTCAACTGACTCTTCTATTAGTATAGGAAATTTATATATTTTAAAGTAACCATTAAAAGTATAATTTAGATTGTCAAATTTGTGGGCAAATAGTTGGGCAAAGTAATTTCTAATTACTGTTTTAATTTCCTCCTCATTAGAGATGAGTACACCATTTTCTTCTTTGATATTGGTAATTCGGTTTTCTTCTTTCTTTTTTTTAAATTAAATTGACAAAAGGCTTAAAAATTTTATTTTTTTCATAAAGCCAAATCTTAGTTTTATTTATTACTTTCATAATTTTCTTAATTTCAATTTTATTAATATCTCATTTGGTTTTCAGTATTTCTAATGTAGTATTTGCTTGGGGATTGTCAATTTGGTTTTTTTCAAGATTTTTCAGTTGAATGCCCAATTCACTCATCTCCTCTTTCTTTATTTTATTCATGTAGGCATTCAAAGATATAAAGCTTCCCCTAAAAACTGCTTTTGTAGTATCTCATAAGATTTGATAGGTTGACTCATTATTGTCATTCTCTCTAATGAAGTTGTTTATTATTTCGATGATTTGTTGTTATCCCACTCATTCTTTAGGATTACATTATTTAGTTTCCAATTAATTTTTTGGTGTATCTTTCCATGGTCTCTTATTACATATAATTTGTATTGCCTTCTGATCTGAGAAGGATTCATTGACTATCTTTGACCTTCTGCAGTGTATTGCAAGGTTTTTCTGTCCTAATAGATGGTCAATTTTTGTAAATGTGCCACATACCAGAGAGGAAAAGGTATATTTCATTCTATCCCATTCATTTTTCTCCATAATTCTATCATGTCCACCTTATACAGATTTTATTCATGTTCTCAACCTCTGTCCTGTTTTTTTAAAGGTTGTATTTATCTAGTTCAGAGAGGGCGAGGTTGTGATCCCCCAGTAATATAGTTTTGCTCTCTATTTCTTCATGTAACTCCCTTAACTTTTCCTCTAAGAATTTGAATGCTATACTACTTGGAGCACATTTGTTTAGTAATGAAATTGCTCTGGTTCTATGGTGATTTTAGCAGGATATAGTTTCCTTTCTTATCTCTTTTGATTATATATATTTCTGGTTTTTATTTGTCTGAGATTAGGGTTGCTATTCCTGGTTTTTTTTTTTTTACATCATCTGAAGCACAAAATATTCTGCTCCAACCTTTTACTTTTACTCTCCGTGTATGCTGCTGTTTCAAATATGTTTCTAGTAAACAACATATTTTTGGATTAGGGCTTTTAATCTGTTCTGCTATCAGAGCTCTGTTTTATGGGAGAGTTCATCCCATTCACATTCACAGTTGTGATTACTATCTGTGTCTTTCCCTCCATCACCTTTTCCCTTGTTTATGCTTTTAGTTCTCCCTTCTCCTTTCCCCTCCAAAATAGTTTTAATTTTTGAACACCACCTCCTGCAGTCTTTTCTTTCTTCTTTCAGTCCCCCTGTCTTTTACTCCCCTTTACTCTTGCTACTTCTTCCCTCCCTTTTCGCCTCCACTCCACATTCTTTTCTTTTTCCCTCCTACTGCCTATAGTTAGCTAGATTTATATTTAATTAAGTTTGTTGCTCCCTTCTTGAACCAAATCAGATGAGAATACCTCTCAGACAATTCTCATCTCCATCCCCTCTTTCTCTCTGCTGTAATATAATTTTGTACTTCTGTGATGTAATTTACCATTTTCTGCTTCCTTGTTTTTACATCTCCTGTTACAATCCCTTTACATGCTTAAATAACATCTTTATCATAACACAATTTGCTTTATACTCATTCCCTCTATCTCTGTATATCTCTTTTATATTTCATAACATATATACGATGCTCAAGATTAACAAGGATCATCTTCCCTTATAGGGAAGTAAACAGTTTGCCCAAATTGAGGACAAGTTTTTTATGCGTCTCTTGAGACTTGCCTTTGAATATTAAATTTTATATTGAGTTCCGGCGTTTTTATCATGAAGGTCTAGAAATCCCGTATTTCATTGAATGTCCATCTCCTTGCCTGAAATGTTATGCTGAACGTTGCTGGGTAATCAACCCTTGCTTTTAGTCCCAACTCCTTTGCCTTATTGAATATCATATTCCAATTCCTTTGATCTTCTGAAGTAGAAGATCCTGTATGATACTGATTATAACTCCTCGATATCTGAATGGTTTCTTTCTGGCTGCCTGTAGTATTTTCTCCTTCATTTAATAGTTCTGGAATTTGGCAAAAATATATCTTAGTGTTTTTAGTTTGGCATGCCTTTAGGGAATTGAATGGTGGATTCTTTTGTTGGCTATTTTGACCTTTGATTCTAGGAATTCTGGACACTTTTTCCGTGATGATTTCTTAGAAGATATTGTCCAGACTCTTTTTTTCTTTTCATCATGGCTGTCTGGTAGGCCAATAGTTCTTAGATTTTCTCTCCTGGGCCTATTTTCCAGGTCGATGGCTTTTCCAGTTACATATTTTACATTTTCTTCTATCTTTTCAATCCTTAGATTTTGTTTGATTCATGATGTCTCATAAAATCATTAGCTTCTACTTGACCACTTCTAATTTTTATCAAAATGTTTTCTTCAGTTAACTTTTACATCTTCTTTTCCATCTGTTCAACTAGTCTTTTTTAAGGAGTTATTTTTGCCAGTTAGTTTTTGTATTTCCCTTATCATTTGCTCAATTTTCCTTTTTAGAGAGTTATTCTCTTCAGTGAATTGTTTTTTCATACTTTTGAAACCATTGGTCAGTTTTTCTTCTATTTCCATAGTTTCTAGGTGAAAGAACCAGAAGCCACAACACATGAAACCTCAAGTTTTAGGCAGAAAAACTGTGGGACAGTGCTCTATGTGCAACAGATACAGAGATCTACTTTAAAAGTCAAGGAAAGGGTTATTATCATGAGTAAAAAGCAAAGCAGAAAAGAAAAGACCATAGAATCTTTCTATGGGGACAAGGAATAAAATACAAATACCAAAAATGTTTAGCATTGAGATTGTACTACCATCTGAAACTTCAGAAGGGAATATGAAATAGTGTGAAGCACAAAGAGCCTTCTTGGAAGAACTCAGGAAGGATTGTAAAACCCGAATTAGAGAAATAGACCAGTGCCTTTAAAAATACGAAAAAAGACAACACAGAAGAATTTAAAAGGCTAACAAGACAAATGAAAAAGGAACTTCAAAACCTAACTAGAGAAAATGATTCCTTAAAAGAAACAATTGAACAGATGGGAAAGGAGATGCAAAAGTTAACTGAAGAAAACAATTTGATAGAAATTGGAATTCGGACAAGTAGAAGCTAATGACACTATGATACTTCAAGAATCAGTCAAACAGCATCTGAAGGATGAAAAGATAGGAGTAAATATAAAATATCTAATTGGAAAAACAAGCGGCCAGGAAAATAGATCCAGCAGAGAAAATCTAAGAATTATTGGCCTATCAGAAAGCCATGATGGAAAAAAGAGCCTGGACAATATCATCCAAGAAAGTGTCACGTAAATTTGCCCAGAAGTCTTAGATGCAGAAGGCAAAATTCTCATAAAAAAATCCATCGTTCACTTCCTGAAAGAGGCCTTAAACTACAAACACAAAGGAATATCGTTACTGAATTCCAGAACTGTCAGATGAAGGAGAAAATATTACAGGCAGCCAAAAGCAAACAATTCAAATATTGAGGAGCTACAGTCAGGAACACAGAGGAATTTGCAGCTTCTACATTAAAAGAACAAAGGAATTGAAAGACAATATACCATAAGGCAAAGAAGATGGGACTACAACCAAGGATTAATTAGCCAGCAATGTTGAGCAGAATATTTCAGGCAAGAAGATGGACATTCAATGAAATAAAGGATTTCCAGACTCTTCTGATGAAAAGATCAGAACTCATTAGAAAGTTTGATCTTCAAAGGCAGGTCTCAAGGGAGTCATAAAAAGGAAACAGGGAAAACATAGTTAGTATACAATATAGGTAAATTGTTTACATCCCTACATAGGAAGATGATACTTGTTAATCTTGAGAACTGTATATTCATTGTGAAATATAAAAGGGATATACTTAGAAAGAAGCAGTGGTTATAAATTAAATGATGTGATAATAACAAATGTGATTAAAAGGTGCAAAGGTATTGTAATGGGAGATGTGAACAGGAGAAGGCAGAAAAGAATAAATTACATCACAGGAAAAACAACAAAATATATTACAGTAGAGAGAAAGAGTGGAGGAAGAGGAGTATTGTTTGAGAAGTACTCTCACTGGGTAGGATTCAAGGAGGGTAAAATAAACTCAGTTAACTAGAGACATACAACTAGTACTACAGGCAGAAGTGCAAGGGAAAGAAAAGGGAGGGAAGGCTAAAAGAGAGGGAAGAAGTAGTAAGGGAAAAGGTTAAAAGAGAGAGGGTATGAAAGAAGGGAGGGAAGACAGGGGGAGGCAGCAGTCAAAATTTAAAACTCTATTGTCGAAGGGAAGGGAGAACTGAAAGCATAAACAAAGGGAAAGGGGATGGAGGGAAAGACACAGATAGTAATCACAACTGTGAATGTGAATTGAATGAACTCTCCCATAAAACAGAGCACTGATATCAGAACAGATTAAAAACCAAAATCCAAAAATTGTTGTTTACAAGAAACATATTTGAAACAGCAGCATACAAAGAGGGTAAAAGTAAAAGGTTGGAGCAGAATATTTTGTACTTCAGCTGATGTAAATGAAAGCAGGAATAGCAATCCTGATCTCAGACAAAGCAAAAGCAGAAATAGATCTAATCAAAAGGGATAAGGAAGGAAACTATAACCTGCTAAAATCACCATAGAAAATGAAGCAATTACATTACTAAACATATGTGCTCCAACTGGTATAGCATCCAAATTCTTGGAGGAGAAATTAAGGGAGTTACAAGATGAAATAGTCAGTAAAACTACACTTGTGGGGGACCTCACCCTCCTCTCTGCATTTCATAAATCTCACTTCAAAATGACCACGTAAGAAGATAAGGTGGTGAATGGAACTCGGGATGAAGTAGATGTGAAAGACCTCTGGAGAAAATTGAATAGGGATAGAAAGGAATATACCTTATTCTCAGAGGTACATGGCATATATACAAAAATTGATCACATACTAGGCCATAAAAACCTCACAATTAGTTGCAGAAAGAGAGATAATCAATGCATCCTTCTCAGATCATAATGCAATAAAACTTAAATATAATCAAAGGCCACCGAAACATAAACCAAAAACTAATGGAAACTAATGAATCTAAACCTAAGGAATGAATGGATTAAGTAACAAATTATAGGAACAATTAGCAATGGCATTAAAGAGAATGACAATAATGAGGCAACTTACCAAATCTTATGGGATATTGTAAAAAGCAGTTCTAATGGGAAATTTTATATCTTTGAGTGCCTAAATGAATAAAATGGAGAAAGAGCAGATTAATAAATCTGGCATTCAGCTGAAAAAGCTAAACAAAGAACAAATTGAAAATCCCAAAGTAAGTACCAAATTAGAAATACTGAAACCAAAGAAGAGATTGATAAAATAGAAATTAATAAATCTATTGTTCTAATAAACAAAATTAAGGATTGGTTTTATGAAAAAAACAAAAAGTTGAAAAAATGGTCAATTTGATTAAAAAAGGAAGGAAGAAAATCAAATTATCAGTATGAAAAATAAAAAGTGTGAACTCCAGTGGGGAAGAAATCAAAACAATAATAAGATATTACCTTGTCCAAATGTATGCCCATAAATTGGACAATCAAAATGAGATGAATGATTATTTTAAATAAATATAAATTGCCCAGATTAACAGAATAGAAATTTGAATACTTTAACAACCCCATTTCTGAAAAACAAATTTAACCAGCCACCAGTTTGTTCCCTAGGAAAAAACCTCCAGGGCTGGAAGGATTCACAAATGAGTTCTATCAAACATTTCAAGAACAGTTAATTCCAATACAATATAGACTACCTGGGAAAATTGAAAATGGAGTCAAACCAAATTCATTTTATGATAGAAATATGGTTTTGATATGTAAAGCAGGAAGAACTAAAACAGATAAAGAAAATTATAGACCAATTTGTCTAATGAATATAGATGAAAAATTTTAAATAAGGTTTTAACAAAAAGAATACAGCAACTTATCATGAGAATTATATATTATGATCAGGTAGGATTTATACAAGGAATGCAAGACTGGTTAAATGTCAGGAAAATTATTAGCAGTATTGATCATATCAACAATAAAACTAATAGAATCCACATCTCAAAGGTGCAGGAAAAGCTTTTGTCAAAGTTCAACACCAATTCCTATTGAAAGCACTGAAGAACATAGGAATCAATGGAACTTTCCATAGAATAATAATTAATATCTAACTAAAACCTTCAGCAAGGTTTATATGCAATGGGAATAAGCTAGATGCATTTCTCATAAGATCAGGGGTGAAACAAGGTTGTCCATTATCACCACTATTATTCAATATCATCCTGGAAATGTTAGGTGTAGCAATTAGAGAAGATAAAGAAATAGAAGGAATTAGAACAGGCAAAGAAGAAATGAAGTTATCACTCTTTGCAGATGATATAATGATATACTTAGAGAATCCCAGAGAATCAAATAAAGAACTACTTGAAACAATAAACAACTTTGGCAAAGTTACAGGTTAAAAAATAAACCCACACAAATCTTCTGCATTTCTATATATTACTAACAATGACCAACAGCAAGAAATAGAAAGACAAATCCCATTTAAAGCTAGGGTAGACATGATAAATTATTTAAGGGTCTACCAAAAAAATCCTGAGACTACAGGAACACAATTACAAAACACTTTTCACACAAATAAAGTCAGATTTAAGTAAGTGGAGAAACATAAGTTGCTTGTGGGTAGGAGGAGCCAATATTATAAAAATGAAAATTCTACTTCAATTAATTTTCTTATTCAGTGTCAAATCTATCAAACATCAGATAATTATTTTGTAGAGCTAGAAAAATTTCAAAATTCACCTGAAAGAGCAAAATTATATCAAAGGAACTAATGAAAAGAAATGCTGGAAAAATGGCCTAGCTCCATCAGTTGTCAAATTGTATTATTAAACATCAATTGTCAAAACCACTTGATAATGAGTAAGAAACAGAAGGCTAGACAAGTGGAATAGATTAGGTACTCAAGACACAGTAGTCAATGAATATAGCAACCTGCTGTTTGATATATCCAAGGACCCCATCTTCTGGGACAAGAATTGACTATTCGACAAAAATTGCTGGAAAGACTAGATAACAGTATGACAGAAACTAGGAATAGACCAATGCCTGACACTGTACACAAAAATAAAGTCCAAATAGGTCCATGATCTAGGTGTAAGGATTGATAATATAAACAAATTAGTGGAGCAAGGGATAGTGTATTTTATCCAATTTATGGGGAAAAGAAGAATTTTTGACTAAACAAGAGATAGAAAACATTATGAAATGCAAAAATTGATTATTTTGATTATATTAAATTTGAAAGGTTTGCACAATCAAACCCAATGCAACCAAGATTAGGAAGGAAGTAGACAACCGGGAAAGAATTTTTGCACCTAGGCTTGATGATAAATGCCTTATTTCTAAAATATATATACAACTGAGTCAAATGTACAAGAATACAAATCATCTCTGAAATGAGAAATGATCAAAGGCTATGAAAAGGCATATTTTTTTCAGAGGAGGAAATCAAAACTATCTGTAGTCATATGAAAAAAATACTCTAAATCACTATTGATTAGGGAGTTCCAAGTCAAAATAACTCTGAGTTACTACATCACACCCGTCATATTGGCTAACATGACAAAACAGGAAGATGATAAATGTTGGAGAAGATGTGGCAGAGTTGGGACACTAATTCATCGTTGGTGGAGTTGTGACATGATTCAACCATTCTTGAGGGCAATTTGAAATTATGCCCAAAGGCCTACAAAATTGTGCATAACCCATATATGACTCAGCAATGCCATTTCTAGGACTGTATCTCCAAGAGATCATAAAAATGGGAAAGGGTTCGTTCGACATGTACAAAAATATGTATAGCAGTTATATTTTTGGTGGCAGATACTGGAAATCAAGGGGATGCCCATCAATTGGGGGATGACTGAATAAATTGTGTTATATACATGTAATGAAATACTATTGTGCTGTAAAAGATGATGAACAGGAAGACTTCACAGAGGACTTGAAAAAAGTATATGGACTAATGTTCAATGAAAAGAGTGGAACCAGGAGAATTCTCTACACAGCAGCAACCACAGTGTGTGAGGATTGTTTTTGGAATATTTAATACATCATTGCAATGCAAAGATTTAAAAAATTCCCAATGGTCTTTTAAGGTAAAATGCCTTCCACTTCCAGAGAAAAAACTATAGAAATTGATCACAGAATGGGGTAGATCATTTTCTTCTGTATTATGTTTTGGTTTGCTTTGTGATTTCTCCCATTCATTGTTATTCTCCTATGCAATATGACAAATGTGAAAGTGTATTTAATAGGAATATATGTGAAGGACCTATGTAAAATTATGTGCTATCTCAGGGAGGGTGGGTAGGGGGAAATGAGGACAAGGGAGGGGGAAAATCTAATTTCTATGGATTTGATTGTAGAACATTGGAAACAAATAAAGTAATAGTAAAAGAAACTTTTCTCCGTATTTGGGTAGTTGCATGGATTATATACATATGCATATACAGAGAGAGGGCATAAAATGAGTTGAATAGGAAGGGATCACAGCTAAAAAAAAATTAAGAGGTAAAAAATTTGGAGGAGAAAGAGAGAAATAGAATGGTGCAAACTATCTCTCATAAAAGAGGCAAGAAAAAGTTGGGTAAAGGAGGTGAAAAAGGAAAAGGGGGAAGATGGGAGGGAAATAATGAAGCTTACTATCACCTTAAGGAGTGAATAATATGTACCCTCAATTTGGTATTAAAATCTATCTTATATTACATGAAAGTAGGGGAGAAGGGGATAAGTGGGGTGGGAGATGATAGAACAGAGGGCAAACGAGAGGAGGGAATAATTAGAAGTAAACATTTTTGGGAAAGGACCAGGTCAAAAGAGAGGATAGAATTAATGGGGGAGCAGGACAGTTAGTTTTTCACAACATGAGTATTATGGAAGTCTTTTGCAAAGCTACACATATGGATCCTATTTTGAATTGCTTGCCTTCTCAGTGGGGATGGGTGGCAAGGGAGGAAGGGAGAAAGTTGGAACTCAAAAGTTTTACAACAAATGTTGAAAACTGTTCTTGTATGCAAATGAAAAATAAAAAATACAGGTAATGGGATATAGAAATCTATCTTGCCCTACAACCAATGAGAGAAAATGAGGATAATGGAAAGGAGGGGTGTGACAGAAGGGAGGGCAGAATGGGGGAAGGTGTTATCAGAATGCATGCTGTTTTGGGTTGGGGGTAGGGCAGAGATGGGGAAAAAAATTTGCAACTCAAAATTTTGGGGAAATGAATGTTGAAAACTAAAATTAAATAACTAAGCATTTTCAAAAAAGAATCCACATTTTATATTCAATATTGTGAAAGTAGCCTGCAACAGGAGAGAGACTTGTTGAATATTATACCTACTTTGTATTCTAATTCTTTTAATTACCAGTTATGATTCAGTTCTTTTATCTCTGCGGGTCCTAATGCAGGTTCCTAATATATGAAAAAGTTTGTAAGACAAAGAAAGTTCCAAAATTCTTGACAATTCTAAGATTTTCAGATATCTAACAATGTATACCTATACACATATACATATATTCAACACTAAAGTATTTGATTCTATTGAAAGGAACTTCTGAGTGACTGATTGTGCCAAAAAGATTGCTTTCAGATTTTCATAGTGAGTAAGAAGACATATTGTCATTGACAATATCTCCAACTGAGGAGATTGGTAGTAAAACTTCATTCTTTTGAATCAATTAGACATAATACCATAAGGAAATTTTGGTTCCTTTCTTTAGGCCTCTATGG
Organism: Potorous gilbertii; assembly: GCA_028658325.1. Taxonomy (NCBI): domain Eukaryota; kingdom Metazoa; phylum Chordata; class Mammalia; order Diprotodontia; family Potoroidae; genus Potorous; species Potorous gilbertii. Next base: position 10,734 of record JAQQSK010000016.1, read on the forward strand.
TTGCTAAATAATGAACTTACATTTAAGTACTCCCCTTAATATATATGTGACGATGTATTTCAAAGTCTTTGCAAATGGGACACTGGTGTTTGTGGGTCCTACGAATGAAAAGGCTCCAAGTATAGACTCAGAATTTAGCCTCATTTCTGTTGCCAGAAGATCACCCTAGCTGTAGTCAGAAATGCTCATAACCAGTGGATTGGTCACCAGGTCCAGACATTTTGGTGGCAGAAAATCATGAAGAATAATCTATTAACTATGTATGAATTGAGATCTGTATCAGTAAAAAGAAAATACAAACAAAATGTCAAACATTTTAAACTGTAAAATAATTAATGGAAATAGAGCTAGAGTGATGGTTGGGGAAAGGCACCAAAGTGTTGTGGATACATTTCTATCATGTGTATATAGCCTTAGAAAGTAGATAAAAGGATTCATCTTCACATAATGTTCATTATCTTGTTTATCTTATTGTTAATTATGTCTTCCTCCTCATTCCCCTTTGCCCAACAATCATACTTCAATGCTAATGCCAAGGTTCTGTGTCTAGGACATTTCCATTACTTAGCTACAGGAACATATGGCATTAAGGGTTGCAATGGAAACGCTGACCCAAGTATGACTAGTGAGCAAAGTCAACTCAGCACTGAAATGCTTCCTTTTATTAAAGTCTCCGAGTCTTCTCTTATGGGAGACCTTTATACAAATGATATCAAAGATCTACTCCCCATTCTTACCACTATTAGAGTGTGGAAAGGGTTGCACATTTCACAGAACTGATTTTACCATCTTGCTGCTTATTCTTCAAACATTGCTCTCCAATATATTTTAACATAAAAAATCCAAGGTTCTTTTCCTTGATTGTTTTCCTTCTTTCAAACAAATAAGATATCATGCTAACATAACTGAATAACCAGTTGCTGACCTTGTGTTAATCTTATTGTGCCAATAGAAATTCCCTCAGAACCACACACACACACACACACACGCACATCTACACATATATACACATGTGTACATATATATTTTTAAATACATATATAAATAGTCTATATTTTGAAGGACAATGTTGTGTTCCTGCTATATTCATTAAATTTTTATCTATGAATCATAGAGACTCAAGGACCTCATTTTACTCAGCACAGAAATAAATTCCTCATGTACTGTTAACAAAAAGAAAAATAATGTAATTTGTAATTGCTTTTACAGTGGGTTTTTTTGGATGCAAATTAGCATTGACATGTAGAATCAGGCATGCTTTTATTAAGCAAATGATTCTACAGAACTGTAACTTTGATTCTCCATTATTATCTTTGAATCCACAAGACAGTTGAACAGCTGCTTAATCAGACAAGGTAAAAAAGGTACAAGGCTTATAATACAAAACAGAAAATTCCTTAGAATAAAGCAGAGTCTAGTTAGACCCATTTTTAATCCTTGGTGTCAAGAGTTAGTTATGAACTATAGGTTAACTATAGGTTAATGTGAGGTATATCAAGCTTTTACTAATACGCGATTTTATTCTGAGCAAAAATTCTATCAACAATCTATTTCAGTCTAGGAGATTCCTGTGTATATTGTTTTGGTGTCATTCTATTAAATGCAACAACCCTTGCATATAGAAAAATTTTCAAGTTAGTGTATATAGAGGAATGTCTTGCCTAATATTTTTAGTTGATGCACACAAATACAAAGTTAAGTGAAATGACATTACACAGTACAATAAGCTCCTTAGAGGTAAGATTAATGGGCAAAATGGAAGACACTGCATTTTCAGTGTCTTCCTCAAAAAGTAATGAAAGCTTTGGAAGTAAAATTATTGGAAATTCTCAAAAAAATTCAATGACATAAAAAAACTAGTGAATTAAATAATCACTCTGTCACAATTACACTATATTCTGCATTAAAAGAAGCCTCAGGAAAAATATCAACATGAATTAATAATCGAAAGTATAACTATACTAAATAATACCAGTGGCACAGAGTTAGAAATGTCTTAAGATGCCATAAAGTTGATAACAAACACACTGACAGTAATAAAAAAAAGAAATTAAATTAGCAAAAATATCACAAGATTAAATGAAGAAAAATAAAACTGACAAGGCCTAAGGATCATCAAAGCAAAAAACGACTCCAGAAGAAAAAAAAATCTGCCCTCCTCATACTGCCCCCAGTTTAGTTCCTACAACACAAAATATCAAAGGCTGGATTGTCTTAGGCACAATTATTGGAAAATATACAATTAAAAATGACTTCATTGTTCTATGATGTCCTACTTGAATAACAAGAAGAATATAAATAAGAATTATCACATTTATCAAATGTTATGACAGAGAAAAACAAAACAAAAACTTAATTACTTTATTATAGGAAACTTCATAATTAAATCTGAAAGTGAGAGGCACCACAGTATAATAGGTAGAGGGACTGCTTCTGGAATCAAAAAGACCTCCCTCCCTGCACTCACTCTAATTCTGTTTTCATCACTTATCTTCATAGTTTAAAGTGTTTGACATTTTGTTTGTATTGTCCTTTTACTGATATAGATCTCAACACCTCCATAGTTGACTGATTGTTCTTCAACATTTCCCGCTACTCTAAGATGATCATATCTTCAAATCCTTATTGTTGTATAACATCCAAAATTAATTGTCATATTCTTTAGACAGGATTACCATGGACTTCCTCTCAGTCCTTGACCCACCAAACGGAGATACTGGATTCTTGTTCTCTTATTCAATTGATCATTCATGATGGAATGCATGGCAAGAGCACTGAACTAAAATACTGAGGTGGCTTCCTCAATTGACACTTCTTTATCATGTAAATATCCGTCATTGGAGTGAAATGTCACAGTTATACAATTTAGAATGCATATAGTGAAAATGTAATAGTTATGTAAGGGATAGTCATAAAATAGATCAAGGAACAATGAATTTGAAGTGACAGGACTCAGGTTTAAGTTCTAGCTGTGTTATTTTCATCAGAATTTAGACAAAACATACCTTCACAAGCCTAAATTTTGTCCTCTATGTATTCTTAATGAAGTCATGATGACTTTTAGTCATTCTTTTTCCTTTTATAAAAATTAACTAGTAATAGTAATTTGTAATATTAATTTATTCTAGAATTTTCTAAGAAACGTGTTAAACCTGATGGCTTACATTTTGCAGACTCCTCTATCTTCCTTTTTTTTATTTCTTTTCGAATACTGGGACAGTATTTGATCTTCTCCAGGTATGAATTACTGACTTATCAGAACATGTTAAGATAGGAATTACTGATAACATTTTGAAGTACCATTTTCAGTATTTAAGTCATGTCTGATTACCCAGACTTAGACCGTTAATAGTCCAAAATACTCTAGGAAATTATCTAATATTTTCAGTTATAAAGAATTTATTGATTTGTTTTTGGGAGAAGATATTTCATCACCAAAAGTTTCATATACCAATGAAATGATAGGGCTAAATCAAAATCAAACAATCATATTTAAGTATATACTATCCTTTCAAAGGTAAAATCTAATGCTCAGACAGTAAGTCCATAGCCTAGAACTACCATTGTAGCCTCTTTTTGCAGGTAAATTTCTATAAAAAATAGCATACATTCATTTCTTCTAAATTTCAACTTCCTGTAGTCTAGTTTCTATCCCCACTACTCTACTCAATAAGCTTTTCTTAAGCATCTATTTTGGGCCATGCTACAATAAAACCAATTTTTTCAAGATCATAAATAACCCCTTAACTGAAGTGTTTTCCCCCTTAGTGCTCATCCTCTTCATTCTGCAACATTTTCTGCTGTTAACCACCGTTTACCTTCATATTCAATTCTACTGGTTTTCTTTCATGCTCCACTCTCTTACATTACATTCTGCCTCTCTGATCATTCATAGGTTAATGCTAGAGCATATTTCTGACAGTTCCTTTATATTTCCAATTTTAAGTTTCCCCCAAAATTTACTAATTTACCTATTTCCAGTTTTCAACAATCACTTCCATAAAGTCCAAATTTTCTCCCCCTCCCCAACAAGACATGCAATTTAATATGGACTTTACACATACATTTCTATTACATACATTTTCACATTAATCATGTTGTATAAAAGAATTGAAATGAATGAGAGAAAACCATGACAAAAACAAAACACAATATAAGAAAAAAATAGTCAAATTCATTCTGTGTTCTGACTCCATAGTTCTCTCCCTGGAAGTAGATCAGTTTTGGCTTTCTTAGAAAGAAAAAAAATAACTGAATAAAAATATTGTTAATACTTTTGCCTATAATTTTGCATCTTTTTTCCCCAGAGGATATCCTGACTTGAGGATTAGTGTGGACATTACACTTAAACTCTCTGAGGCCCAGTTTCCACCATAAAAATGAGATATCTCACTGCATACCGATCACATATGCCTCCTATGTAACCTAATCCACCAATATTTAACATAGTGCCCCAGCACTTTTCATAGTGCTGGTAAGCATTTAATAAATGCTCACTTCTCTGTCTCTATCTCCATTTCCCTCTGTCTTTTTTTCCTTGTGTTTCTCTTTCTCTCTCTTTGTTTATCTGTCTCTCTCCCCCTCATTCCTTCCACTGCATGGGTGTTATGATGGACTACTTTTTAAACCTTAAAATTTTTTAAATGTTTTAATAGTTGGTTATGATGCTGCTGCTAATGACAATTAAGTGTAAGAGATTGCTGATCTTAATTTTTGAAATCAATATTCTTCTTTTCGGTTATATTAGGTCAGTTGCTTATAGTTACTTATTTATAACTGATTTTTAAGGAATGCATTTTTGAATGTTTAATTATATTCTAACTTCTGGAATTTAATTTTAAGGACCACAAGTTTATCTTGTTTTGTCAATTGTTTGAGTCTTGTTTCTTCATCTACCTCTTTACTGAGTATTCCTTCATTTTTTCCCCCTGATCTTGGCCATAACATACAGTTTGTATTTATTTTAAAGATGCAAAATCCCTTTGTTAAGTTTTTGAAACTGTCTTTTCTGATTATTTCCCTTTAATGGATTGAAGACTCAAGCTTTCTAATCACATACTCCTTATACCCAAACTTTCCAAGTTTGGAATTTTCACTTTCATTGGGTAATGGTATCTTTCAGTTTTGTTTCCTTCTTTGACAGAATGGGAATCATCGTTGAAATATGCAGACTATGGCATGCTTCCTTCAAAGAAAATGTCTATTTAATCTGCTACCTCAAAAATATACATAGTATTTATTTTCTTATCACTGATGACAAACAAAATAATTTATGTATATGAACATATATGTGTGTGCATACACATAAAATTTGTAAGATAAATACCCTTAAATAATGACACGAATGTGACACATGTCAAGCAAAACCACTTGTTCAAACCAATTCACTAACCTCTCTGAATGATGAGAATAATATACTAATAATGTTTTTAGTAGCACAGAGGAAGGAAATTAGGTGACTTTGCCAAAGCAGCTGATTAATTGGTATGAATTGGATAGTAATATAATACCTATGAGACTTAATGGTTGCCATTATAGAAATGATTGACATGTTGTCAACTGTTGGTATTAATGTTCCCCAAAAGGTGGGTAAAGGTTAAACAGAAGTACTTTCCTTGATATATTTTATTAATGAAAATGATTTGTGTTTTATAAAGGTCTTTAAGTTAGTCATTTGTCATGAATTTTGGGGGGCAAACCTATCACATTTGGAAATCAGGATCTCCCCAAGAAAACATTGCCTCAAAGGTCCTTGGCTTTTGCATGTATCTTCAACGAAATACCTTCATTTGAAATATGAGGATAAAATTAAAATGAAACTATGAGTCACCAAATGTCATAGCTTCTAACAACTCTAAAGAAATACTTGTGGGAATTTGATTCCCTTCTGGGGTCTAAAGCAGGGCATTCTTCTAAAGTAAGGAAAAAAGGTTTCATATCATTCAAACTTCCAATTAACTTTTACAGTCATTTTATGAAGATAAAGAACATTTCACTGTTGTACAAAACAGATTGTCCCACACTTTCCCCAAAGTCAGTTTTAAATAACTAAAAAAGCCTGCCCAAAGGATTTTCTCTGAAAGGTTTTGCTCTATGACAAAGGAGAGAGAAAAATGAACCTATATTTATATAACGCATCTGGAGCACACAGTCTATGTTTTTTCTTAATTGTGGAATAATAATTGTATGTTTAATAGATAAAAAATTAGGGGAAACCATCAAATAACAAGAATGTTAAAATATCGAGGGGAAAGATGAATGCCTTAATTTAGTAGATACAAAAGAGAATAAGTAACGAAGTTGAATTTTTATTGTTCAGAAACAGTATTTACATACATTATTTCCATTACTATATACCTTCATTTCCATGCATATGTAACATAGTTTCCATAAAGTATGCAACATTTTTGCTTGTGTTTCTGAAAAAAAGCAATTTGCAGATATGGCTATATATTACTTATAGGCTTTTAACAAATTACCCCATAATCAAATAAGATCACGTACATCAGGTATTTTGCAAATTTAAACCATTATATAACTGAGTTGTCAATACCTCATCCTCTTAATTTTTCAGGAGGATTCCCACGGAAATAGCCCTAAGACAAGAGACTAACCTAATGTGATTTTTTTATTGAATAGTCAATGCGTAATCTTATAAAGTAACAGCTTTTCACAGTTAAATAAAAGGTATTTAGATATAAGTTTATCCTATGTAACTTCATTACAAATATTCTCTGTACAACGCTGGAAACTGATAGAATAACACTTATAATATATATCTGTTCCCATTCTCAGCTTGTAGATCTGTATGCTTTTAAAGATTTGCATTCACAGTAGCTTGGAGATTGAGAATATGGTGTATGTTATCATCCATATAAAATATTGTATTTAATTTTTTTCAGTCAATGTTTATGTTTTTTTCTATTGTGAGAAACCACTTGGTCTGTGATAATGGTCTGGCTACAGTATAGTTTATTGATTCAGTTCTTTAAGACATTTTTAATATATGTATTTGGGGAATTTTTCTTCTGTTAATCTGTAAAAGAAAGTGAGCTTCTGATGTATGAGAACATCCCTCTGGAATGCCTTATTAGGTGTTTGGTAGGTATTAAATATTTACATACTAGGGATATGTTGCAGTTTCTATTGTCTCCTTACATAATCTGCAATAATCATTAAATTCCTTTAGGATAACTGCTATTTTCCATCAGGGTATGTTAACTTAAGGTCTAAAAACTTCCTAAAAAGCATGTTTCATAAAAGCATTTCAACATAATTGGTTTCTTTTTCTAATCTTATGTATTTCATTTTATGCATTTAACACATTATTCTGAGAAGAGTTCCATAGCCTTTACTAAGAGTATATGAAATATAAAAAAGGTTAAGAATCCCTGGTCTACATAATATGAGCTGAATTAATATAGCTGTTATTCATGGCAAATATTTTGATTCCACCGTTGGTTTTTATTCCTTCATATACTCCATCTAGAGGGAAACCAATCTGATTAAATTGGAAATTTTGGTGGATTGTAAATGATACTAACATTTACTATTGTTCATTGAAGTGACTAAGACCTAGTTTCTCTAAAACAATTCTGTAGATTTTTGACCTCTTAAGATATGTATCAAATCTCTTCTTTCTCAATTGCTATCAACCTTTAAAGTGAAGGTTTTTGGCCAGTGCTTATCATACGGTTTAAGAATATTCCCAACTTTTCTTCCTCCTTTTGGGGATAGAAGTGTTATTTTTTCTGCAGTTGTCTTGGGGCAGAAGGATTTGTTATATAAAGTTTGTATTCAGTCAAAGGGATGCCCTTGAGAGTCAAGATGGTGGAGAGATCTTAAATGCTATCTCTTTCCCTTAGGTGTCATTGAACAATCCAGAGAATATTTCCCCAGGAAAAGTTCTGGAACAATGAAATCAGCCAAAGGGGTAAACGGTCTCTTAACCCATGAGGCTAGGGAAATCACAAAGGGGCATCCCTTTTGCTCTTGTTGAAGTAGTTCAGTACAATACTGGAGCTGTCCCAGACAGCATCACATTAGGGAAGAGGGAGGAGATCCTGAGCCCCCTGGGGTCGGGGGCTGGAACCGGTAATAACTAACACCAGGACCCCAGGCTTGCCTCAACCTAGAGAGGGGAATCAGAAAGACATCAATGCAGACAGATTCCCAGGAGACTAAATTTCCTGCAGCCAGACCACCCCTCCTCCACAGTGAACCCAACTAGCTCCAGAATAACTCCAAGGAAACTCAGAAAGATTTTACTTGGGCCTCTGCTTTGGCACACCAGCTGGCCCAGCACCAGATAAGCTACAGCAATTTAGCTTTCAGGTGAAAGAACCAGAGGCTACAATGCACAAAGTCTTAAGTTCTAAGCACCAGAACTGTGGAGCAGAGCTCCCAGTGCTGCAGAAGCAGAGATCCACTTTAAAAAATAGGAAAAGCGTAATAATCATGAGCAAGAAGTAAACCAGAAAAGAAAAGATCATAGAATCTCCCTATGGGGACAGGGACCAAAACACACATACCAAAGAGGTCAGCTTTGAGACTGTACTCCAATCTGATACTTCAGAAGGGAATATGAATTGATCTTAAGCCCAAGAGCATCCTTGGAAGAGTTCAAGAAGGAGTTTAAAAGTCAAATTATAGAAGTAGAAGAAAAATTGGACAATGATTTTAAAAATATGAAAAAAAAGAAATCACAGAATAATTTAAAAGTAAAACTGGACAAAAGGAAAAGGAAACAAAAAAACCTCTCTGGGAAAACTGAACAAATGAAAAAGGAAGTATAAAAGCTAACTATAGAAAATAACTCCTTAAAAGGAAAAATTGGACCAATGAAAAAGTATATGTGAAAGTTAACTAAAGAAACCAATCCATTAAAAATTAGAATTGGCAAGTATAAGTTAGTGACTCTATGGGACATCAAGAATCAGTCAAACAGAATCTATAGAATGAAATAAAATAGAAGAAAATGTAAAAAATCTCAATGGAGAAACAACTGAACTGGAAAATAGATCCAGGAGAGAAAATCTAAGAATTACTTGTGTCAGAGAGCAATGATGAAAAATAGCCTGGACAGTATCTTCCAAGAGATTATCAAGGAAAACTGCCCAGAGGTCCTAGATTCAGAGGGTAAAAGTCATTGAAAGAATCCACCATTCACCTCCTGAACAGGATCCCAAACGGAAAAAACACCAAGGAATATTTTTACCAAATTCCAGAACTAGCAAGTGAAGGAAAAAATGCTGCAAGCAGTCAGAAAGAAACAATTCAAATATTCAGGAACTACAGTTAGGATCACACAAGATCTTGCTGCATCTACATTAAAAAATGGGAAGAATTGGAATATGATATTCCATAAGGGAAAGGAGCTGGAACTACCACCAAGGATCAATTACGCAGTAAAATTGAGCTTAATATTTTGGGGAAGGAGATAGACATTTAACAAAATAAGGGATTTCCAGACCTAAGGCAAGAGTTCAATCAAACACAAATCTCAAGAGAGGCATAGGAGTGCATTCAGGAGCCAGCCCTATGGAGGAGACAGACCCTAAAACTGTACAGGACCTGACTGTAGTGGTTCAAACACTTCCCCAGCAGATGCTGGACAAGTTTCAGACCATGTCAGATCAGATAATTGGTTGAATTGATGATATGAGCAGTGGCATTGATGATGATCTGGAGAAAAACACTGCTGAACACATGACTCAAGCAGGAGTAGAAGAAATAGAAAGAGAAAACAAAGGACCTGCTACACATAATAATTAAAGGTTTCCTTAATCATTTAGAGTGAATTCTGGAAAATGACTTTTTTTTTTATGAACCAAGAGGTGAATGAACAGCTTTTCTCAACTAACTACTGTGTGAAAACATTTTTTATTCTATAGTTTGTATTCCTAGAATATGCAGCTTAGTTAGGTTTCAAGGTGATTTATTTTTTGATTTATTGTACATGGTAGATTCAAAATATATGACATAAAATGTGACATTAGTTAGTAAACTGAAATTCTGACTACTCTTGGCTCCAATTTAAAAAAAAATTAGTACATTTACTGTCAAGTCATTTGTTCTTTTTGTAGTAGTTTCAGTTTAATAACGAATTGCTGTGAGGTTTTTTAAAGAAATACATTAATTTTTTCAACTGTTAATTAGACCCTCTTTGCGAAGTAAAACAGCTAGAGTCTGTAGTTTGTAATTCTCAGCACAAAATTGCTGTTGTACCAATAACAAATAAATGGTATGCTGACCATATTTTTAAAGCAGATAAAAAAATTCGAGCATTTTGTATTTAGATGTCTGTCATTGCTGTGTTTCTGTGATTGAGAACTACACCTAAGAATCTACCATAAAAAGCCCTACAAAGGAGCTGAAATTGATGTACAGTAACTACTGCCACTTTTTAATACACTAGAGGAATTGAATAGTGACTATCTCAATTTCTCACAAATACTCTGCACAGAAAACCTTCTAGAAAGATGGTTTACACTCAATAGTTAGAATTTTGTGTCATAACACTTTAGTAATTAGTTATAACATCAGAATTGCTCACTGTAAGGACTTGAGGGAAATTTAAAACTCATTCCATATTTATCTGTGCTACTGATTTTAAAAAGCATTTATCAATTAGAAGAAAAAGCAATTGGCCATTTTCAATCCTTGTTCACATGCTGCTTACTGAATGATAAATATCCTTATTATAAGTTTGGATTTTCTAAAGAAAAATTGTGGGCTTTGTTGTTTACCTTTTTTCTTATCCAAATGCTTGCAGAATAACATGTTTGTAATGGATGATAGGTGGAACAGAAAATACCAAACATTTTCTTCACTGTATAGTTTCAATTTGCTCACCACAGTGGATGTGAGAGGGAAAAGTTGAGGGCCTCTACTAATATCATTTTATTGTCTATTTTCCCCTGTAATTTATTTAGTTTTCCTTTTAAGAATCTGGATTCTATGCTATTTGGTGCATATATGTCTACCATTGTTGTTATTTCCATGTCTGCAGTGCCTTGTAGGAAGATGTAGTTTCCTGATTTTCTATTTAAGTGTATTTTTACTTTTGTTTGTCTGAAATTATTCTCTCTAACTTTTCCTTTATTACCTCTGCAGAAGCATGATATATTCTGATCCAACTTCTTATTTTTACTCTGTGTGTATCTTACTGATTCAAGTGTGCTTCTTATTTTTGATTTTTTAATGTATGTTATTTATTTTTCAGTTCTCAACATTCACTTCCACAAGAATTTGAATTTGAAATTTTCTCCCCATCTCTCCCCAACACCCTCAATCCAGGATAACACGCACCCCTTCACTCCTTCTTCCAGTATGTCCTCCCTTCTATTATCAACACTTCTTCCATCCTCCTTCCCCTGTATTTTACTGTAAGGCAAAATAAAATTCTATACTCTGTTCCTGTATAGTGAGAAGGAGGGAGAGGGAGGGGGAAATATCTAAGATATATGGAAGTGACTGTAGAAAACTGAAAACAAATAAATTAATAATATTTTTTAAAAGGGATGCACTCGAGTACCTAGAGGGTCATATGTAGCCTTGAGGGTTTAGGTTTCCCAGCCCTGCCTTAGAGTGATGAACCCTGTGTTTATTGATTGCACATAGCAGCTATGCCTTTTGCTAATAACTGATAACAAAAACTTGGGTAAGAAATTCGCATTACCAGTGCTGGGTAGCATATTCTCTGTAACTTGCAGACTTAGAGATTGTGCCAGAAAATCAAGGAGTTTAAATGACTAGCCCAGGGTCACATGACCAGTATGTGTCAAATAAGAGTTCCGCCTTTGTCTTGATTTTGTGACCAGTTGTCTAACCATAATTCAATAATGGTTCTATATATTCATATGCATTATCTATCTATCTGTCTATCTATCTATCTATCTACCTATCATCTACCTGTCTATCGTCTACCTATCTATCTATCTCCATCTTTCTGTGTGTCCATCTCTCTCTATTTCCATCATTTCATTTCAATTTATGTTAGCTAATGAACTATGCTGACATATTAATGTAAAAATATGAAAAAGTATTTTTTTCCATTTACTCAATAATTTTTCTATTCAAATGAAATAAGTAAAAGACATAAAACTTTAATAATGCTTTTTTTTCAGGAACTAGGTATATGATTAGCCATATTTTTTCAAGATTTTAAAAGAGTTTAGACAATTTCTATTCTCTTAGAACGATTTTACTATGACATGAGAAGATAGGAGATAAGTTTTTATCAATCTCAGGAGGTTGAAGTAAATAGAATGTATTTCAGCAGACTTTCCCCCCTCTTTTAGGTTCTACATGGTCAGACTGGTAGTTATTAAAATTAGAATTTATGAAGACAACATTTTTCTTTTTAGTAGTTTTATTTCTGTAGGTGGATGGTGGTAGCAAAGTAGTGTTATAAAACTGTAACATGACTAATAAACTTTTAGCAGATGATAAAAAGAAATTTGATCAAATAGCTAATTTTCTGCGTCTAAATCATAGATCATGTTTCATTCTTATTTGTAATTTTTATAAATTTAATTTTTTTCAGAGAATTACAAGATTATGACAATCACTTTTTCAAATTAGTCATTCTCAAAATGTTAAAGTAGAAATTAATATGGAAATCTATGCAAAAATACACATGTATACCCACAAACATGGATATGCAGAATGATTTAGGATAGAAAAATAAGGTAAAGGAGCCTTAACTGTCTCCTTTCTAGGAGTCTTCCTAGCATGCTTTCAAATTCATTCTCTTATTGTCACTCTAAAATGAGGGAACTGCTGCACCATACATTAAAATCACATTTTAATCTCTTAAAATAGGAGAAGAATAGTCATCAGGGAACATGTAACACATTTTCTTTTACCTAATGACAATGTTTAGTAATTATGAAGTGGTATTTTCAGATTGGAAGCAGTATTCACTAAAGCAAGCAACAGGAATCCCACTGAAGTTTCCCTAAATAAGCACTCTGGTAAGCAATATAAGACCCCCTGCTCGTCTGTTTTTGACTAGTGAATTACAATTGCTATTTTTCTAAATTCCTAACTAGTATTCTATTGGATTAGATATTCCACTGTGTAGTGTATCTTTAGATGCATTCAGATAATGTTAGGCATACTCATTGCATTTCTAGTAAATACTATTTTGTTGAGTTTAGTAGCCTGAAAAATTCATTTGGAAAAGTCAATATTAATTTACACCACAATTAGGAATGACATTTATTGACATTATAAAGAAAAAATATCCACTGTTAAATGACTTTGAGACCGGCTGTCAAGAAGTTCTTTTGCCAAGAAATTTGTTTTCCATAGCTGATGTTCTCCAATATGATCATTCTGTGATACTCTCAATGCATTGTTTATTTTGGGGATGAAGATCCATTGGAATGATCTATTTATCTGTCTTAGAATCTTTTTTACCTCAATTAAATGATGACTAGACTCTGCAAATTTTGAAGTCCTAATTATGCATATTGAGTATTAGAATTATACTACCCCATATACAGAATATTTTATAACAAAGTCCAGGTTATTATTAACTTTAAGAGGCAAAGTGGAGCCAGGCCCTTCAGCTGGAGAACATGAATTAAAGTATCACATTCAGTCAAGTCAGGATTTAATCTCTAGTTCCAAAGGTTTTTCTCATTGTTATACCCTCTAAGTCCTTCAAAATTCCTAGGGAAGTCCAATTTTTTGCTTTGTCCTTAAGTAGAATGTCAAGACATTTTGTAAAACTGATCACACTCTATAAATGTGATTGGTGATGGTAATGATGAAGTAGAGGAAAAACAGAAAGAAAAGAAAAAAGAGACGGAGGTAAAGAAAGAGGAAAAGAAGGAGAAGGAAAAGGAGATTTTTCCCACAAATCCACTCACTTTGGGGGAATTCATAGAAACTAGGAGAAAGAAAGATTAAATGATCCCAACAAACGTGGCACTGGTTTTTAGTAGTTATGACAGCAGCAACAGAAGATAAAACTTATATTGTACCTTAAGTTGATCTTCATGAGAACCCTGTGAGGTAAATGCAATCATTTTACGATATGTTTTTCACACAACCTTGGCCTTTTCCTTCCCTTAGATTTTTTTCTGAATTTATAATTACAAATTCTTCTATCTCTTCACAATAAACTTCTATCGTAACAAAAGATTGAAACCAGTTTCCAGAGATCAGAATGGTTTTTATCCTTGTTGAAATTTTGGTTGCCTTTTAGAAACTCTTAACATTCTACAGAATTTTCTTGAGAATAATGATGAAGTAGCATTACGGTATTTCTTTAAGTCGCTGAGCTAGAAGAAATATCATAGAAAATGTTGCAGGACCCCCTCTGAAGAATTTATAGGAGGACATGAACAGGAGTAATTGAGGATTGGAAGGGAATAGATGAGTTACTATCAGCATTATTGAAAGTGGTGCACATGTTGAGATTAAAAATTCACTGACATATCAAAGAAATTGCTTAAGGGTTTGATTAAAAATAGGATAACCAGTTATTTTGAATTCTAGCTTCCTTTCCATCACTGATTAACTAAATGACCTTGAAAGCACGTTGTCTCTATTTTGCAATCCATAAAGTAGAAATAAATGTCTTATTCTGTCTCTAAGGGATATGGTGCCAACTTTTCCCAGCAATCACAATTCTAGTTGCTATTAACCTGAAGCATTTGAATGTGATTATTGTGAAACAAAACTAATTTCCTTTAATCTGGCTGAAGAAAGTAAATAAAACTGAGCTTTTCAAGGGACATTAACTCATAAATGGTATACTCTCATTGAATTGAAATTACTATGGAATACTTTGCATAGTCTGATTTGGTGTGCCTATTTGTTATCCAAGTATTGTATTAACATTTTACATATAGTCACTTAGACTCAAATACTTTACAGTGTGTTCATGACTTGAAACTCAGAATACTAGATTGTGTCTCTAAATAGATAAAAGGCATGCAACTAAGGTTCTTCCATATTTTTGACTCTGATCTTTTCATCACCATCCCTTTTCATATAAATAAACTAATCTGATCATGTGCTGAATTAAGAGACATTTTGTTTTTAGGAATATGTGGGTAGTAAGCAATCAAATGTTTCCTCTATTTCTCTTACTCGATTTTCAAAATCCTTTTTGAGCCCTTCCATGACCTTGGATGCTTCTGATGTAGGAGCTTTGCCTTTGTTGTCTTATTCTACTTGTATGCTTTGATCTTTTGTCACCAAAGTAAAATTATATAGTCTGAGTTTTTTTTTTAACATAGTTACCTCATCTTCCAATCAGATACTTGACTTTTTAATTCCTTGTCAAACTAGGACTCTCTTTCCAGTGGGAAAGAGGACAGGGGTGGATGTACTGCCAGAGGTTATGTATCAGTCACATGATCTCCCACCATCTGTATGACCAGAGCTCCAGAAGCAGCTGCTACTGCTACCACCACTACCACCTCTCCCATCCTAGGAGTGGGACCAGACTTGCATTCCTCTTTCACCCAGGTCCCACAGAGTTTTCCCACTGACCTTCTATGCTGTCCTTGAAGTTTGTGGGTTGAGAAGTCTGAAAACTACCACAGATACCAGTGATTTAGTCCCATGAAGCCTGCTCTGGCCCTATCTATTCTGGCACAACCCATGCCAGACTGTGTTCTGTTCCCAGTCCAGTGTGATGTATGCTTTCTATCTAAGTTGTCTTTGATTAGAGATTTGATTCACTCTGTCATTTTGTGGATTCTATACCTCTAGAACTTTTTAGAGTCATTTTTACAGGTATTTGGAGGGGTTTGTGGGAGAACTCAAACAAGGCACTGCTTTTACTCCACCATCTTGACTCCGCCTCCAGAAAAATGTAGATAGTAATCAAACAAGAAACATTTTTTTAATTTATACTTTATTTATGTTTCAGTCCTTAACATTCACTTCCACAAGAATTTGAATTCAAAATTTTCTCCCCACCTCTCCCCATTCCCCACCCCAGGACAGTACACATGCCTTCCTCCAGTCTGTCTTCTGTTCTATTACCCACCCTTCTTCCATTCCCATTCCCCTCTATCTTCCTGTAGGCCAAAATAGATTTCTTTACTCCATTGCCTGTATAGTTTAATTTCCAGTTGCGTGCTTAGACAATTTTTAACATTCATTCTCCAAATTTTGAGTTCCATATTCTCTCCCTTCCTCCTCACCCAGCATCATTGAGAAAACAAGAAATTCAATATAGGTCATACATGTGAAAAAAGGCAGGGCACTTCCATAATTGCTATGTTGTAAAAGACTAACCATATTTCCCTCTGTCCATCCTCCCCCTCATTTATTCCATTCTCTCCCTTGATCTGTTCTGCCACAACAGTGTTTTCTTCTGATTATCCTTTTCCCCAATTTGCTATCCCTTTCATTATCTTCTCTCTTCTATCCCTTTCACCCTTGCATTCCTGTGGGGGAAAATAGATTTCCATGCCAAATTGTGTGTTATTCCCTCCTTAAGCCAAATTCAATGAGAGTAAGGCTCAATTATTTCCTTTCATCTCTTGCCACTTTCTTTCCTTTGTAGAAGCTCTTTCTTGCCTCTTGTATGTGAGATGATTTGCTATCTCTCTCTTTCTCTAACTCCTAGTACATTTCATTCAACAATAAATTTTGTTTTTAGGTATTCTTCCTTCATATTCAGCTCATCTTTTGCCCTCTGTCTATGTCTACACACACACACACACACACACACACACACACACACATACACACACACGCACATCCATACCTACACCTAATATTGAAAAAGATCTCATGAGTTATAAATAACATCTTTCCATATAGGAATGAAAACACTTCAGCTTTACTGATTTCCTTAAGACTTTGACCTCTGGAATATCATATCCCTAGCCCTTCAGTACTGTAGTGTGGAAGCTGATGTATCCTGTGTTATTCTGATTGTATTTCCACAAGACTTGAATTGTTTCTTTTTGACTGCTAGTGGTATTTTCTCCTTGCCCTGGGAAATCTGGAATTTGACTACAATATTCCTAGGAGTTTTCCTTTGGAGATCTCTTTCATGAAGTGATCAGTGAATTCTTTCCATTTGTATTTTATCCTCTAGCTCTAGAATATCAGTGCAGTTTTCTTTGGTAATTTCTTGGAAGATGATATCTAGGCTATTTTTTAAATCATACTTTTCAGGTCGACCAATATTTTTTAAAATTATCTCTCCTGGATCTATTTTTCAGGTCAATTGTTATTCCAATGCGATATTTCACATTGTCTCCGATTTTTTTCATTTTGTTTTATAATTTCGTGCTTTCTCATAAAGTCGTTAAATTCCATCTGCTACATTCTAATTTTTAAAGAACTATATTCTTCAGTGAGCTTTTGAACTTCCTTTTTCTTTCTCACATTCCTCTTTTTTAAATCATTCTTCTCTTCATTGTTCTTTTGTATCTCTTTTGACATTTGGGTTCGTCTAATTTTAAAGTTAATATTTTTTCAGCATTTTTTGGCTTTCTTTTAGCAAACTGTTGACTCACTTTTTATGATTTTCTTGCATAGCTCTCATTTCCCTTCCCAATTTTTCCTCCAACTCTCTTACTTGATTTTCAAAATCCTTTTTTAGCTCTTTCATGGCCAGAGACTCTTGCATATTTTTTGGAGGTTTTGGATGCAGTAGCCTTGACTTTGATGTCTTCCTCTGATGGTATGCTTGATTCTTCCTCAACTGAAAAGGTGGAAGAAAATACCTGTAAACCAAAAAAATAGACTTCTATAGTCGTATTTTTCCCATTTAGGGGCATTTTTCAAGCCAGTTACTTGACTTTTAAATACTTTGTCACGTGGAGGTCATCAGGCAAAGAGGGTAGAAATAATTGTGGGGGTCTGGAAAAGCCTACCTGAGACAGTGATGTTTTGGTTGAACTTTGAAGAATACTAAGGTGTCTATGAATCAGCACTGAGGACAGGGAGTATTTCAGCACCTGGAGTCACAAAGATTTAAGGACATAAAATGGCTTTTCTTATCTGAGGAACAGAAGTCAATTTAGATGAACCACTAAGTGCAGAGAGTGGAATATAATGATACTAGGAAGGAAAATTGGGGCCAATTTGCCAAGAAATTCCAAAAGCCAAAAAGAATTTATGTTTGATTCAAGAGGCAATATAGAGTCTTGAGAGTTTCTTGTGCTATGTTTTAACTAGATTATATCTAAAGAATTATCTTTCATTTTGGACTCCACGTTTTAGAAAGCACATTAACAAGTAAGAGAATCCAAAGGAGGGTGACTTGAATAATGAGTATAAACTACATGTAAGAAGATGTGAAGGAATTGAAGATGTTAATCCTGGAGAAAATAGTTTGGAAAGACATGATATTTATCTTTAAGTATTTAAGGGATTATATGAATCTGAATAAGAATGATGACTATGAGTTAAAAAGAGGTGTGATTTTATTTAATGCAAAGAAAAAGAAATCCCTAATATTTAGAGATATCTAAAAATAGGTAAACATAGGTATGCAGAATGGGTATACAGAAAAGAGAATACAAGGATTCAGCTGAAAAGATGTTTAATTAAGCAAATGCTAGATAACCTAGCAATAGTTTGGTATATTGTAGAGTAAATTACTTGTAAGATATTTGTTAGACTAGCAGGTTACTGAGGTCTTCTCTGACACTGAAATCCTGATATTTCTTCAAATATATGCCTATTATAAGAATAGGCACAATTCGCCATGACATCTTGATGACATGACCATTTGTGTAGGAAGATAGTTCATATAATTCAATTGCAGTGAAATTGTTTTTATTATTTATCTGATACTTACAAGGCATTGTGCAAAGAACTGAGGATGAAAAACAACCAAAAAAAGAATATATTTGCTGATCATTTCCATTCCTGAATTCCATTTCAACATTAAACATTTTTGCTCCTTCTAAATCAAAGAATATATATTTCGGCAAAATGCTAACAGCCATGCCACAAATTTTAATGATAAAATATGTGATGGATATTTCTTGAGTGAATATCTAACCAAGTAATAGATATTTCATATAAAACCTTGTGAACTTCGCTTAAAACATAACCCTATGAAATGATGATATTTACATATATATTATCTTACATTAAAGAAGTAAATATTGTCAAGCTGAAATAAAATTAAAATAAATAAATGTATTTGTTTCTGTAATGATTGCTTTATTAAAAATAAACCTATAATTTTATGTGCTCAAATTTATTAATGCACTAAAATTATCACACTATCTTTTTTCAGGAGAGTAGTGGGCCAGGAAATTTGTACAAGTTTGTCTGGTTTCCAAATCTGTTGTTCTCTCTTTAGTGATGAAGTATACCATTTGCTTTGGAAGTAGTAACTTAGAGAGTGCCCTTGTCTGATCTTTTATAGCATGGAGGAAGAGGAATAATTAATTATATTCCTTTGCATATTATTGATATTTTTTTTTCAGATTTCTAGCAACACTGATTATTACCCTGCTTTTGTAAATGGCCAAAATAAAATACATAATTATCACCCCTGTCATCAAATTCACCTGAAACATTAATAGGGTGTTTTTATCTTCTCAAATGCTAGCTGTTACTAATTT
Source organism: Potorous gilbertii (assembly GCA_028658325.1). Taxonomy (NCBI): domain Eukaryota; kingdom Metazoa; phylum Chordata; class Mammalia; order Diprotodontia; family Potoroidae; genus Potorous; species Potorous gilbertii. Next base: position 30,302 of record JAQQSK010000016.1, read on the forward strand.
TACAAAATTCTACAATCATAAAATCTAATTATTAATTCAATTACAATTTCCCCTTAATAATGAACTGTATTTGGCGTCTAAAGAATGATCCAACTCTAATTATGTATTTGTATTTTGCAATTAATAAGAATGATGATGATCAATTTAAGCTGTAGGTGAATGCATATTATCATAACTTAATACAAAATTTGTGAAAGCTTATTAAACCACACTTGTCAACTAAAATGTCTTCTGATCTTCTTTAACTGAATGATATTGACCTAACTCTGAACATAAAACTACCCATGGATGTTGGGCAACCCTGCTAAGAGTCCATTTTTTCAGTTATTCCATCTTTCCAAACCATATTCTCACTCCAATTTATTTCTTTTCTTTGACTAAATTTTATTTCTTTTCTCTTGGCTAAAATTGAATTTGGTGTGTGTGTTCGAGTGCGTGAGAGAATCTGGGTCTTATTCCCAAATTGGTTTAAATTTTCTTGTGTGTTATGTGTTATTTTTATTCAAATGTTTTATTTGAGACTATTGAGACAGAAATATTCATTTCCACCTCTTTCTGCTCTCTATATTCATTTTTTGATCCTTCATATATAATTTCTTATTTTTCACTTCTCAACATTCAATTGCACAAAAATTTTAATTCAAATTTTCTCTTCTTCTCTCCCCAACCCCCACCTTAGGACAGCATGCACCCCATCCTTCTTCCAGTCTGTCCTACTTTATGTTATCCACCCTTCTTCCATCCCCTTTCCCCTCTATTTTCCTGTAGTGCAAAATGGATTCCTATACTCCATTGCCTATATAGCTTAATATCCACTTGCATGCTAAAACCATTTTTAAGATACTTTCATAAAGCTTTGAGTTTCATATTCCCTCCCCCTGTTCTTACCCACCATCATTGAGAAAATAAGCAATTCAATATAGGTCATACATGTTTAACAATGCAAAGCACTTCCATAATATTTATGTTGTAAAAGACTAACCTCATTCCCCTCTATCCTATCCTGCACTTCATTTATTCTGTCCTCTCCCTTGATCTGTCCTTCCATAACAGTGCTTGCTTCTGATAATTCCTGAGTGTTGTCTCTCCCCCCCACCTAAAGCCCCTGGGGGAATTGAGCAGCTGATTAAATCTGAGCCCTGAGAAGAGTCCTGAATTGAGGAGGAGCACTAGAAACCTTCTGTTCATAAAGGATTCGGAAGGCAAGGAACTAACTGGCTGGGAAAATGCCCCAAAAGAAAAAAAAATAAGATCATAGAAGGTTACTTTCTTGGTGAACAGATATTTCCTTCAATCCTTTCAGATGAGAAAGAACAAGGCACATTGTCAGAGAAAGTCAAGGCTTCTGCATTCAGTACCTCCAAAAAGAATATTGAATGGGCTTAGACCACGGAAGATTTTGAAAAAGAGAATCAACAGCTTGCTAAAGGAGACACAAAAATTTCTGAAGAAAATAATACCTGTAAAAATAGGCTAACTCAATTGGCAAAAGAGGCTGAAAAAGCCAATGAGGAGAAGAAGGCTTTGAAAAGCAAAAATTAGCCAAATGGAAAAGGAGGTTCAAAAGCTCGCTGAAGAAAATAGTTGTTTAAAAATGGCAATGGAGTTTAGGGAAGCTAATGACGTCATGAAAAACCACGAAATTAAAAAACAAAGTGAAAAGAATGAAAAAAAATAGAAGACAATGTGAAAAATATCTCATTGGAAAAACAACTGACCTGGAAAATAGATCCAAGAGAGAAACTTTAAAAATTATGGGATTACTGTGATCACAAATAAAGAGCCTTGATACTACCTTTCGTGAATTTATCAAGGAAAACTCCCTTCATATTCTAGAACCAGAGGGCAAAATAAATATTGAGAGAATTCACTTTTCACCTCCTGAAAGAGATCTAATAAGAGAAATTCCTAGGAATACTGTGGCCAAATTTCAGAGTTCCCAGGTCAAGGAGAAAATGCTACTAGAAGCTAGAAAGAAACAACTTGAGTATTGTGGAAATACAGTCAGGATACCATGGGATGTAGGAGCTTCTACATTAAGAGATCGAAGGGCTTGGAATATGATATTCCAGAAGTCAAAGGACCTGGATTAAAACCAAGAATCACCAACCCTGCAAAACTGAGTATAATATCTCAAGGGAAAAAATGGTCATTCAATGATACAGAGAACTTTCAAGCATTCTTGATGAAAAGACCAGAACTGAAGACAAAACTTGACTTTCTTTTTTTATATTTATTTAGTTTTAGTTTTCCACATTAATTTCCACAGAGCTTTGAGTTCTAAACTTTCTTCCTATCTCTCCCCTCCCGCATCCAAAAATGCCTAGCATTCTTCTTATCCCTTTGCTCAATCTACCCTCCCTTTTACCTTTCCCTTCCCTTATCCCCATCCTCTCTCTTTTCTTGTAGGGCAAGATACATTTCTATACTTTATTACTTGTGTTTCCTATTTCCCTGTTCTACACAAAAATAATTCTCACCATTCATTCCTAAAACTTCGTGTTTCACCTTCTCTCCCTTCCTCCCTCCACACTCATCCACACTGACAAGGCAAGCAATTCAATATAGGCTATCCTTGTGTACATATGCAAAAGACTTCCATTAAAGTCATTCTGTGAAAGACTAACTATATTTCCCTCCAATCTATCCCACCCTCATTTCTCCTATTCTCTCTTTTGACCTTGTCCTTCCCAAGAGTGTTTATTTCTAATTGGGCCCTCCTCACATTTGGCCTCATTTCCATCATGCCCCCTCATTCTGTTTATCCCATTCCCCCCTACTTTCCTGTATTGTAAGATAGGTTTTCTTATCAAATTGAGTGTGCAAGCTATTCCTTCCTTGAGACAAATATGATGAGAGTAAGCTTCACTTTATCCCTCACACCTCCCTCTTTTCCCCTCCATTAAAAAAGCTTTTTCTTGTATCTTTTATGAGAGATAATTTGCCCCATTCCATTTCTCCCTTTCTCCTCTCAACATATTCATTTCTTACCCCTTAATTTTATTTTTGTAGATATGATCCCTTCCTATTCAATTCACCCTGTAGTTTCCATATATATACATATACATACATATATACACATACACACACACACGTGTGTGTGTGTGTGTGTGTGTTGTGTGTGTGTGTAACCCCTCCAACTATCCAAATACTGAGAAAAGTCTCAAGGGTTACAAATATTATCTTTCCATGGAGGAATGTCAACAGTTCAACTTTAGAAGGCTTTATGATTAACCTTTCCTGTTTACCTTTACATTCTTCTCTTGATGTTTGTGATACCCTGTGTTACCCTGATTAGATTTCCACAATCCTTGAATTGTTTCTTTCTAGCTGCTTGCAATATTTTCTCCTTGACCTGGGAACTCTGAAATTTGGTCACAATATTCCTATGAATTTCTCTTATTGGATCTCTTTCAGGAGGCAAAACGCGGATTCTTTCAATATTTATTTTGTCTCCTGGTTCTGAAACATGAGGGCAGTTTTCCTTGATAATTTCATGCAAGATGATGTCTAAGCTCTTTTCTTGATCATGGTTTTCAGGTCTCTCCTCGATCCATTTTCCAGGTCAGTTGTTTTTCCAATGACATATTTCACATTGTCTTCTATTTTTTCATTCTTTTTGTTTTGTTTTGTAATTTCTTGGTTTCTCATAAAGCCATTAGCTTCCATAAGCTACATTCTCATTTTCAAAGAGTTATTTTCTTCAGTGAGCTTTTTAACTTCCTGTTCCATTTGACAAACTCTGCTTTCTAAAGTATTCTTCTCCTCATTGACTTTTTGGACCTGTTTTTCCAATGGAGTTAGCCTATTTTTAAAGGGGTTATTTTTTCAGCATTTTTGGGGTTTCCTTTAGCAAGCTGACTTGCTTTTCATGATTTTCTTGCCTTGCTCTCATTTTTTTTTTTTTGCAATTTTTCCTTCACCTTTCTTACTTGATTTTCAAAATCTTTTTTGAGCTCTTCCATGGTCTGAGACCACTGCATATTTATTTTGGAGGCCTCTGTTGGAAAATATTTTTCTTCCTTATCCAAAAGGATGGAAGGAAGTACCTGTTCACCAATAAAATAACTTTCTGTAATTTTATTTTTCCCCCCATTTTGGGCATTTTTGTAGCCAGTTACTTGACTTTTAAGTCCTTTGTCAAGAGGAGGGTATACTCTGGGGACCTGTAAGCTCTCAGTTCTTCCAAGGTGGTACCATTAAGGTAGATGACTTTACTTCCTGCTCCTGGCTGAAAGTCAGATCAGCTGCTCAATTCCCCTAGGGGATTTAGGCAGGGCAGGGCTGCCACTCAGGGCTGAGGTTCAGATTAGCTGCTTAATTTCCCCAGGGTCATTAATCTGAGAGCTCCACAAACAGATGCTGCTTCCCCTGATGCTGCTGCCACCACCACCATCTCCTGGGGCAGGGCCCAGTGATGGTCCCTGCTCCCCTTCCACCTTAGAAAAGCCCTCTCACTGACCTCTGAAGCTCTATTTGGAGCCTGTGAGTTGAGGGATCTGGATCCTGTAGTTTTGGGGTCTCCATCCTCAAGGCCTGCTTCAGTCCTGTTTCCCCGGGTGCCATGCAGCCTAGGCTGATCTGTGCTTCACCCTGACTCTAGTGTGACTGACCTTTCCTGTCATCCCTCCCTGTCACCCTGGGCTGGAAATCTCTTTCACTCTGTTGTTCTGTGGCTTTGGATGCTCTAGTATTTGCAGAAAGTGATTTTTTACAAGTATTTCATGGGCTGTGGGGAAAGACCTAGCATATGTGCCTCTTTCTACTATGTTATTTTGGCTCCACCCATGAAAATTTGACTTTCAAACACAAGAATCAAGAGAAGCCTGAAAAGGTAAATAGGAAAGAAAAATCATAAAGGACTTTCTAAAGCTGAATTGTTTGCATTCCTTCATGGAAAGATAATATTTGTAACTCTTGAGACTCTTCTCAGTGTTTGGGTAGGTAGAGGGATTATACACAAACACACACACACACACACACTCACTCACACATACAAACAAAAGAGCAGAGGTTGAATTGAATCAGAAAGGATGATATCTATAAAAAAATAAAATTAAGGGGTGAGAGAGGAATTAAATTAAATTGGGAGGAGAAAGAGGAAATGGAATAGGGCAAATTATCTCTCATGGAAGAGTTATGAAAAATCTTTTTCAATGGAGAAGAAAAAGGAAGAAATGAGAGGGGAAAAGTGAAGATTACTGTCTTCTCATGTGGCTTAAGGAGGGAATAACATGCTCACTAAATTTGGTATGAAAATATACCTTACACTACAGGAAATTAGGGGAGAAGGGGACAAGTGGGGTTTGGAGCATAATAGAAGGGAAGGCACATTGAGCGAAGGGGTAATCAGAATGCAAGTTGTTATGTGGCAGCAGTAGGGGAAAGATAGGGAGAAAAACTGGAACTCAAAATTTTGTGGAAATGAAAGTTTAATCTAAAAATAATTTTTAAAAAAGAAAATTTTCCGTATTTCCTTTGCTTCCATGTGAGATCTTCTGTTGTCTGCTGTGCAATTTTTAATTTGTTCTTTTCCCTCTCCACCCATTCCACAGAAGGCTACAATAAAGTTTAGATATGTTTCTCTATAGCTATACATATATCCATACACACACACACACACACACACACACACATATATATATATATATATATATGTATATAGACATATACTTTCCCAAATATGTTCTACTACTGAACTTGGGTTTTATTTTTTTTTTATGTTTGTGCACATTTCTTGTTTCCTATCCCTCTTGCCTCCTGTACTTTACTTCTACCTATTACCTTGACCTCCTTTTACTTGCTTACCTCCCTCCAAGGATGCCTCCCCTATCCTCTTATTCCCACAAATATAAATACCCCTGTATAACCCATTTTGCATAGTCCCTCCCCCTTCTCTCTAAAGATCCCTCCCTTGTCCTCTCCCCTTCCCTATGTCCCCACCATTTTATTTAGAATCGTACACATGCATTATCTATCTATATCTATATATACACTCACATACACACACAGAGACACATGAGTGTATGCACACACACACACACAGAGGTCTTTGGTATGTACCTTATATTTCTCTTAGTTTTTATATGTCAAATTTTCTATTAAGTTCAGGATTTTTAAAAGAAAGTCTTGAAAGTCTGAGAGTTAATCAAATGGCCATTATTTTTTTCATGTAGGATAATATCTAACCTTGCATGGTTGTATTTTTATCCAGAGCCCCAGTTCTTTTGATTTTCTATATGATATGTTCCAAGACCTGAGGTTCTTTTAATACCTCTGTTGCTAGGTCTTGTGTGAGTCTAATTGTGACACTACCATATTTAAATTGTTTCATTCTTGATGTTTTTAATATTTTACCTTTGAGATGGGGGTGTCACAATTTGATTATGATATTCCTATGAGTTTTCCTCATGGGATCCCTTTTAAGTGGTGATTGATGAGTTTTTTCTATTTCTACTTTCCCCCTTGCCCCTGCACTCTAATGCTTCAGGACAATTTTCTTTAATTATTTTTTGTAGTATTGTAACAAGATTTTTTGTCAATCATAACTTTCAGTTGATTTGATAATTTTTATATTTTCTTTTCTTGATCTATTCTCAAAATGTGTTGTGTTTTTAAATAAGATGTTTCATTTTTTTCTATTTTTTCATTATTCATATTTTGATTAATTATTTCTTGATCTCTTATAATTTCACTGGCTTCATTTTGCCCAATTCTAATTTTCTAAGTGTCATCTTATTCTTTAAAAGATTATGGATTTCTGTTTCAAATTGGTTGACTTCCCTTTCATGACCTTGTTTTTCTTGGATTACTCTTTTTTAGTTTTTAGTTTTTCCTCCATCTCTGTCACTTGGTATTTAAATCTTCAAGGAATTCTTTTTAGGCAAGTGACCATTTGACATTACTCTTTGGGTGTTTCTTTAATTCAATATCTTCCTCTGAAGATGAACCCTGGTCATTTCTATTCTCATAACAGATTTTTGTGATTGGAATCTTTTCCTTAGCTATGCATTTTTTATGGTGATAGCTTAATTTCTGTAATTACCTATAGCCCAGGTGTAGGGAAATGGTGCCTCTTGCCCCAGATCTTCAGTTGTCCCCTCTTGCCTGGAACCAAAGACAAACCTCTTACCTCTAGTAAGTACCAAAGGACATCCAGGGATTTTCTGCCCCACTGCTTCTGCAATCACTGGGCATGTATGCTGGTTCATTCTCTCCCCTGCAGCAATTTGAAGTACAGCTATATGTAGAATTCCTTATCAGTAGAAGTTCACTCAACTTTCCCAGGCTCAAATGACTAACTCCCCTCACTATGTGGGAGAAATGGGGTAAAGGTTCCTGTAACTTGGGTCAAGGCAGCCTCTAAAACCAACTAACCTCAGAGCTTGCAGCTTGTTGGTTAAGTAACTTGCCTCTTGTTATTAAAAGGGAACCTAACCTGGAGGTGTTTACTCTTCACAGGAACCAAACTCTAGTCCTGGGAGTTTCTTTCTTGTCTTCTCAAATGGTCCCAGGAAAATCAGTGTATCTATTCTTATTTATCTTCACCCACACTTTGTACACCATAAAGTGCTACTTTAACTCTTTTGCAGGGGGCGGGGGGAACGTGGAGAGCTTGGAATTTTCACACCTACTCCACCATCTTCCCAGTATTCTCTCTAGTCTTATTATTCTTATGTTTTCTCTTTTTGATCTGTTCTCCAAATCTCTTGTTTTTCTTATTAGATGCTTCATATTCTCTTCTTATTTTATTCTAAGTTTTATTTTATAATTTCTTTGTCTGTTTTGACTTCATTGACTTCTCTTTGCCCAACTCTAATTTTCAAGGCATTGTTTTCTTCCTTAAGGTGATGGATATCCTTTTCTAATTGTGGCACTTTCTTTTCATGATTGTCTCGTTTTTCTTGGATTGTCCTACCCTGCCCCCTATTTTCTATTCTTTCTTTTGATACAGTCCATTTTCAAAAGTGTTTACTTCTAATTACACTCCTCTCATTTGCCCTCTCTTCTATCAACCCCCATGCTTATGCCCTTCCCCCATTTTCCTGTAGTGTAATATAGATTTTCATAACAAATTGAATGTTCATGTCGTTACCTCCTTAAGCCCAACCCGATGAGAGTAAGGTTTATTCTTTCCCTCTCACCTCCCCCTTCCTCCCCTCCATTGAAAAACCTTTTTCTGGACTCTTTTAGGTGAGAGATAATTTACCCCACTATTTTTCTTTCTTTCTCCTTCATCCAATATATTCTTCTCCATCCCTTAATTTTATGTATTACAATACTATCCCATCTGAATCAACCAAACAGAAACTAAGGAATGAAAAGATAGAAAAAATTTAAAATATCTCATTGAAAAAACAACTTGCCTAGAAAATAGTATGAGGAAAGAAAAATCTAAAAGTTATTGATCTACTAGAAAGCCATAATAAAAGAAAGAGCCTGTACAATGTCTTTCACGAAATCATCAAGTAAAACTGCCCAGAAATCCTAGATCCAGAGGACAAAATAGTCATTGAAAGAATGTGCCATTCACCTCCTGAACGGGATCCCACATTGAAAATATCAAAGAATGTCACTGCCAAATTGCAAAAATATCCAACGAAGGAGAAAACACTACAGGCAGCCAGAAAGAAAAAAATTCAAATATCGAGGAGGTACAGTCAGGATCACACAGGACCTTGCAGCTTCTGTTTTGGAATATGATATTCCATAAGGCAAAGGAGCTGGGACTACAACGAAGCATCAGTTACCAAGCAGAGTTGAGCATAATATTTCAGGCAAGGAGATGGACATTCAATGAAATAAGGAAATCCCAGAACTTCCTGAAGAAAAAAACCAGAGCTTAATAGAAAACTCAATCTTCAAACAGAGATCTCAAGTGAGGCATAAAAAGGTAAATGGGGATAAAAAGCTAATTTTTCAATATGTGCAAACTGTTTACATCCCTCCAAGGGAAGATGATAATTGTTTATCTTGAGAATTGTATATTTATTATGATATATGAAAGGAGTATACATAGAAAGAGGGAACAGGTATAAACTAAATGATGTCATGATAAAAATGCTATTTAAAAGTATGAAGTCATTGCAGTGGGAGACATAAAATGGAGGAGTGAGAAAAAATTAAAGTACATCACAGGAAGAAGCACAAAATATATCACATTAGAGGGAAAGAGGAGAGGGAGATTAGCATTTCTTGAGAGTTACTCTCATCTTATTTGGTTTAAGGATGAAACAAAAAACTCAGTTGAGTATAGAAATCTAACTAGCTCTAGAGGCAGGAGGAGAGGAAAGGAGAAAGAAAAGGGATGAGAGGCTAAAAAGGAAGGAAGAAGTAGTAAAAAGAAGAAGAGTGAAAGGGAGGGGAGCTAAAAGAAGGGAGGGAAGATGGAGGGAGGAGGAGATCAAAAAGTAAAACAATTGTGGAGGGAAAAGGAGAAGGGAGAAATGAAAAACAAATGGGGGAAAAGAGAATGGAGGTAAAGACACAGGCAGTAAAAATAACTGTGAATGTGAATGGGTTGAACTCTTCCATAAAATGTAGACAGTAGAATGGATTAAAAACCATAATTCAACAATATTTTGTTTGCAAGAAACACATTTGAAATGGCAGCACACACAAGGTAAGGATAAAAGTCTAGAACAGAATATAATGTGCTTCAGCTGATGTAAAAAATGCAGGACTTGTAATCCTAGTCTCAGACAAAGCAAAACCAGAAATAGAGCCAATCAAAAGACATAAGGAAGGAAATCATATTCTGCGAAAAGGCACCATAGACAAGGACGCAATTCCATTACTAAATATATATGCTCAAGGTGTATTGCATCAAAATAGAGGAGAAGATAAGGGAGTGACAGGAAGAAATAAACAGCAAAACTATACCGGTGGGAGACCTCAATCTCGCACTATCTGAACTTGATAAATCTCACCTCAAAATAAACAAGAAAACACTTAAGGAGGTGAAGAAAAAACTCTGGCTAAGGTAGAAATGATAGAACTCTGGAGAAAATTGAATGGGCACAGAAATGAATATACCGTTTTTTCAGCAGAACATGGCACATATACAAATATTGCACATTTATTAGGTCATCAAAACCTCAAAATCCAGTGCAGAAAAGCAGAGATTGTGAAAGCGTCCTTCTCAGATCATAATGCAAAAAAAAAAAATTATATGTATAAATGGCCATGGAAAGATCGAAAATTAATTGGAAACTAAATAATCTAATCTTGAAGAATGAGTGGTTAAACAACAATCACAGAAAAAAATCAAAAACATCATTCAATAGAATGACAATAATGAGACAAGCTACCAAATCTTTTGGGATACTGCAAAAGCATTTCTTAGGGGAAGTTTTATGTCTTTGAATGCCCACATGAATAAAATAGAAAAGGAGGAGATCAATGAATTGGTCATGCCGCTGAAAAAGCTAGAAAAAAAATTGAAAATTACCAAGGCAATATCAAAGTAGATGTCCTGAAAACCGAAGGAAAAATTAATGAAATTGAGATAAAAAACTATTCAATTAATAAGTAAAATTAAGAGTCAGATTTATGAAATAACCAATAAAATTGCTAAACCTTTGGTCAATTTGATTTAAAAAAGAAAATCAAATTACTAATATCAAAAATGAAAACGGTAAACTAAACTCCAATGAGGAGGAAATTAAAACAATAATTAGAAATTACTTTGCCCAACTGCATACCCAAAATTTCGACAATCTAAACGAGATAGATGAGGGTTTTAAAAAATATAAATTTCCCAGATTAACAGAAGAGGAAGTTGAATACTTAAATAACTCCTTGTCAAGAAAAGAAATTGAGCAAGTCATCAATGAACTCCCTAGGAAAAAGTTTCCAGGGCCAGATGGATTTACAAGTGAATTCTATCAACATTTAAAGAAAGTTGATTCCAATTCTATGTAGACTTTTTGGGAAAATTGGGGAAAAAGGGGTCGTACCAAAATCTTTTTATTTAATTAATATGATTCTGATAACTTAAACCAAGATCCAGAAAGGAGCAATAAAATTATAGAGCAATTTCTCTAAGGAGTATAGATGGAAATATTTTAAATAAGATGTTATCAAAAGGTATACAACTTACCACGATAACATTACATTATGATCAGGTAGGATTTATACCAGGAATGCAGGGCTGGTTGAATATGTGGAAAATTATTAGCATTGTTGATTGTATCAACAACAAACTAACAAAAACCATATGATTATCTCAACAGATGCAGAAAAAGCCTTTGACAAAATACAACACTCATTCCTATTGAAAACACGGGAGAGCACAGAAATAAATGGAACTTTCCATAAAATAAAAAGCAGTATCTACATAAAACCATCAGCAAGCATTATATTCAATGGAGATAAACTAGATGCATTGCCAACAAGGTCAGGGGTGATAAAAGGATGCCCTTTTTTACGACTGTGATTCAATAGAGTACTAGAAATATAAGCAGTAGTAATAAGAGAAGATAAAGAAATTGAAGAAATGAGAATAGGCGAAGGAGAAACTAAGTTATCACTCTTTGTAGATGATAGGATTATATACATAGAGAATCCCAGAGAATCAAGTAAAAACTATTTTAAATGATAAATAACTTTGGCAAAGCTGCAGGTTACAAAATAAACCTATAATTATGGAAGTTATTTGCAAAACTACACAGATACGGCCTATATTGAATTGCCTGCCTTCCTAAAAGGAATGGGTGGGGAGGGAGGGATGGGGAGAAACTGGAACTTAAAGTTTGAGGACCAACTGTTGAGTATTGTTCTTGCTACTAGGAAATAAGAAATACAGATAATGGGGAATAGAAAGTTATCTGGCCCTACAGGACAAAAGAGAAGGTGGGGTAAGGGAAGGGAGGGATGATAGAAGAGAGGGCAGATTGGTGATATGGGTAATTAGAATGTCCAGTGTATTGGGGAGGGGGGAGGGGACAAATGGGGAGAAAATTTTGGAACCCAAAATCTTGTGAAAATGAATGTAAAAAGTTAAAT
>JAQQSK010000016.1:49089-79422 GCA_028658325.1 Potorous gilbertii
TGTGGAGGCCCGGTTAGGCCCGAAGCCGCCGCCCTACCCGGAACTAGGAGACGTGGCAATTCCGGGCTAAGGGAATGAGGTAATGCAGAGCTTAGGGGATGAGGTAATGCAAAGTTAAGGAAACGTGGCAATACAGAACCAAGGAAGGGTAGCTGGGGAGGCAGGGCAAGGCTCAGGGTATATGAGAATGTCAGTGGCTGGGGGGAACTTGGGATTTGTGAGCTGACCATTCCACAATAAACATCTGCCCTATCAACTCTGGGTCGCTGCCTGGTATTTGCCTCCTCCCGATCCCCGGAGGAGGACCGGAGACGTCCGAAGCCCCGAGGGCAGGGGAAGTAGGGTGAGGCGGTACTCCCAACGAGGGGGGGTACAGGGGGTCTCTCCGCCCGCGCCACAAAGACTCTTAACAAATTCTAGAGCGGCAGAAGTGGAGAACAAGAGTGGAGGAGATTTCCAACCCAGGGCGACCTGAAGAGAAACATCTGTCACACCAGACACTGAGTGGAGCCCAGCTCAGCCTTGGCCACACAGAGCATCTCTGGGAGGAGGACACAAGCAGGCCTTCAGGGTAGAATCCCCAGTCACAGTAGCAGCAGTTCACACATCCTTCAACTCACAAGCACTAAAGATCAGTGACAGTGATTTTCAGCTGATCAAGAAGGGAGAAGGGCCATCCCATAGCTCTGGCCTCAGGCAGCAGCAGGTCACATCTGACAGGTGTCAGCAGTTCCCAAAGTAGCCCCTAGAGTAGCCTGTATCCATTGCTGGATTGTAAAACCCCTGGGGGCACTGACCAGCAGATTCTTATCTAAGCCCTGTGTAGAGGCCCTGCACCAACTGATCTTTATATCACACTGAATGGTGACCCTGTCCCTGCAGCTTATCTGAATCTCAGCTCCAGTGCTTCCCTTAGTTTGATAGTTGTGAAGAGGAAATTCTAGTAAGATTGGGCACAAAAAAATCTCTGTTCTCAGACCAGTGTACATGCTTGGTTGTGTCACCTTGGAGGAACTGAGATCTTACAGATCCCCTGAGTATACCCTATTCTTGACAAAGGACTCAAAAGTCAAGTAACTGGTTGGGAAAATGCCCAAAAAAGGGGAAGAAAAGACTATAGAAGGTTACTTTCTTGCTGAGCAGGTAACTTCTCCCATCTTTTCAGATGAGGAAGAACAATGCTTGCCATCAGGGAAAGATATAAAAGTTAAGGCTTCTGTATCCCAAACATACAAAATAAATATTCAGTGGTCTCAGGCCATGGAAGAGCTCAAAAAGTATTTTGAAAATCAAGTAAGAGAGGTGGAGTAAACATGAGGAAGAGACATGAGAGAGATGCGAAAAAATCATGAAAAGCTTGTTGAAGGAGAACCAAAATAACACTGAAGAAAATAACACCTTTAAAAATAGGAAAACTCAATTGGCAAAAGAGGTTCAAAAAGCCAATGAGGAGAAGAATGCTTTAAAAAGCAGAATTAGTCAAATGGAAAAGAAAGTTCAAAAGCTCACTGAATAAAACAGTTACTTAAAAATTAGAATGGAAGAGATGGAGACTAATGACTTTATGAGAAACCAAGAAATGAAAAAGAAACAAAACAAAATCAAAAGAATGAAGAAATGCAATATAATGTGAAAAACCTCATTGGACAAACAACTGACGTAGAAAATAGATTCAGGAGAGACAATTTAAAAATTATGGGACTACCTGAAAGCTATGACCAAAAAAAGAGCCTATATATCACCTTCCATGAAATTATCAAGGAAAATTGCTCTGATATTCTAGAACCAGGAGGCAAAATAAATATTGAAAGAATCTACTGATCACCTCCTGAAAGTGATCCAAAAAGAGAAACAAAAGAGAAACTACTAGGAACATTATAGCCAAATTCCAGAGTTCCCATGTCAAGGAGAAAATATTGCAAACAGCTAGAAAGAAACAATTTGAGTACTATGGAAATAAAATCAGGATAACACAAGATCTAGCAACTTCAACATTAAGGGATAGAAAGGCATGGAGTAAGATATTCCAGAATTCAAACAAATATGGACTAAAACGAAGAATCACCTACCCAGCAAAACTGAGTATAATACTTCAGGGGGAAAAATACTTTTTCAGTGAAAGAGAGGACTTTCAAGCATTCTTGATGAAAAGATCAGAGCTTAAAAGAAAATTTGACTTTCAAACACAAGAATCAAGAGAAGCATGAAAAGGTAAATAGAAAACAGAAATCATAAGGGATTTACTAAAGTTGAACTGCTTACATTCCTGCATGGAAAGACAATATTTGCAACTCTTGAAACTTTTCACTCACTCACACATACACACACAGAAAGAGAGAGAGAGTCAGAGAGACAGAGAGAGACAGCGACAGAGAGAGAGAGACAGAGAGCACAGGGTGAGTGGAATAGGATGAGATGATATCTAAAAAAATTAAATTATGGGGTGAGAGAGGAATATATTGGGAGGAGAAATGGAATGGGGCAAATTATCTCTCATAAAAGAAGCAAGGAAAATACTTTTCCCTGGTGGGAAAAAGGGGAGAGATGAGAGAGAAATTATGAAGCTCACTTTCATCGCATTCAACTCAAGAAAGAAATAAAATGCGCACTAATTTTGGTATGAAAACCTATCTTACAATATAGGAAATGGGGCAAGAAGGGGATAAACAGGGTAAAGGAATGATGGAAGGGAGGGTAATGAGAGGAGGGAGCAGTTAGAAGTCAACACTCTTGGAGAGGAACAAGGTCAAAAGAGAGAATAGAAGAAATGGGGGGGAGGATAGGATGGAGGGAATATAGTTATTCTTACACAACATGAGTATTATGGAAGTTATTTGCAAAACTACACATATATGCCCTATATTGAATTGCTTGCCTCCCCATTGGGGATAGGGAGGGAGGAAGGGAGGAAGGAAGAGAAGATGGAACTCAAAGTTTTAGGAAAAACTGTTGAGTATTGTTCTTGCATACAACTGGGAAATAAGAAATAGAGGTAATAGGGTAAAGAAATTTATCTTGCCCCACAGGACAAAAGAGAAGATGGAGATAAGGAAAGGGAAGGATGTTAGAAAGGAGGGCTGATTGGTGATAGGGGTAATTAGAATGCTTGGAGTTTTGAAGTGGGCGAGGGGAGAGATGGGGAGAAAATTTGGAACTCAAAATTTTGTGGAAATGAATGTTGAAAACTAAAAATATATAAATAAACCTTAAAAAAGTGGTATTGGATCATTTCACAGCCCCATCAAAAGTGCATCACTTTCCTACTTTTCCCACATCCTTGCCAATATTCATCAATTTTCTTTTCTGTCTTTTGAGCTAATCTGAAAGTTGAGAGGTACCCTAAAATTTACATTTCTCAAAGCAATAGTGATTTAGAGCATTTTGTATAGCTATAGATAGCTATAATTTTTTATCCCCAAACTCCCTGTTCATACCATTGGAACATTCAGCAACTGAGCAATGACTTGCATTCTTATAAATTTGACTCAGTTCTTTGTATATTTGAGGACTGAGGCCTTTATTGGAGACACTTTTGGGGGAAAAAAGAATTAAAAAATCGTTGCTGTTTGTTTTTCTTCTAATCTTGGTTGCTTTGGTTTTCTTTGTGCAAAAAAAATAAGAAAAAGAAAAGGAAAGAAAAGAAAAAACCTCGTAGTATAACCATATTTATCCATGACAAGCAAAACCTCATAAAGCTCTCTAATTCTTGTTTTGACATAAATTCTTCCTTTCTCCATAGATATGACAGGTTAACAGGCAATTGGGACCTTCCTACCAAAGAAAGGCCCTAATCAAGTTTCCCTTAATGGACAGTTTCATTAATGGGAAGGAGAGACCTCTAATAATATTAAAATACTTAACAATACAAATACATGCATTATTTCTAATTAAAGAAACTCTTATATTTGTACTTTACTCCTAGTAAAAACTCTTTGTTTATAAATGCAACTTTATCAGAGGCACTATACTAAAGCAAAAGCAAAAGCAGCCAAAGATCCTACTTTTCTTGCCTTTACACTGCTTAACAGTTTTCCCTGTGGTGTTTGTCAAATAGTGAATTTTTTTTCCCAGAAGATGAGGTCTTTGAGTTTGTCAAAAAGTGAATTACTATGATCATTTACTACTTTGTATTCTGTCCCTGATCTCTTCTGCATGTCTATCACTCTATTTCTTACCCGGTATCAGGTTGTTTTGATGATTGCCATTTTATAATATACTTTGAGCTCTGGTATGACAAGATGGCCTTTCTTCACGTTTCCCCCATTAATTCCCTTGATATTCTTGACCTTCTTTCCTTCTGTATTAATTATATATTTTTTTGTAGCCACTTAAAATAATTTGTGGTAGTTTGGTATAGAACTGAATAAGTAAACTAATTTATGTAAAATTGTCATTTTTATTATATTGGCTCAGCCTACCCAAGAGCAACTGATTTTTTTTTCTAATTGTTTAGATCAGATTTTGTGTGAAAATTGCTTTGTAATTGTATTCATATAGTTCCTGGGTTTTTCTTTGCAGGTAGACTCACAAATATTTCATATTGCCTACAATTATTTTTAATGTAATTCTTCTATCTCTTGCCATTGATAATATATTGAAATGCTGGTGATATATGTGGGTTTATTTTATGTCTTGTACTTTTGCTTAAGTTGTTACTTATTTCAAGTAGTGGTTCAATTGATTTTCCAGAATTCTCTAGGTATACCTTCATATAATCAGCAAAGATTAATAGTTTTGTTTCCTTGTTGCCTATTCTAATCTTCTTCATTCCTTCTTTTCTTTGCCATGGCTATTATTTTTACTAATATTCAAAAATAGCTGTGATGATGGATATTCTTGCTTCATCCCGAGTTTATTAAATGGAAAACTTTTAATTTATCCATGTTATATATAATGCTTCTTATTGGTTTTAGATAGATACTACTCATCCTCTTAAGGAAAGATCCATCTATGCTATTTAGTGTTTTTTTTTAATATAAATGGATATTATATTGTGTCAAATGTTTTTCTACATCAATTGAGATAAACATATGATTTATATTGATTTTGTTATTGATATGATCAATTGCACTGATAGTTTTCCTAATATTGAACCAGCCCTGCATTCTTAGTGTAAATCCCACCTGATCATAATGTATGATCTTTGTGATATATTGTTACAATCTCTTTGATAGTATTTATTTTTGTGCCAATTTTCACTAGGAAAATTGATTTATAGTTTTCTATTTTTTTTCTGGTTTTGCTATTAGTACCATATTTGTGTTGTAAAAGGAATTTGGTAGTACTCGTTGTAATTAGTTGTCTTTTAAATATTGGTAGACTTCATTTGTGAATTCATCTGTCCCTGGTGAGTTTTTCGTAAGGTATTCATTGATGGATTGTATTCTCCTTTTAAAAATGAGAAAATCAAAGCAAGGAAAGCTAAATGAGTTATGCAAGTGGTAAGTGTCTGAGGCAGCATTTGAACTCATTACTTTCTGTTTGCAAATCTAGTGTACAGTCAACAAAAATTGATCTTCTAAAATTTATGTTTATATGTGTGTGCATATGCATTACATTCAATTCAATATACATTTATTATACACTTATTGTCATCAAGGCATTCTGCTAGAGTTGTTGGGAATACAATGACATAAGAATAAAAACAAAAAAATAAACGGTCCTTCACAAGAGAATATTTCTTATATATACTAGTGGGATAATAGTACAGCCAGAATTATTCAGGGATATGGAATTACATAGCTGTATTAAAAGATAACTCATTCCCCTGCTAGTAACAGATAAGAAGTTATTTGCTAAAACCATTTATTTTCTGTGATTTTTATATAATCCGGTTTTCTATCACTATGATGAGTATACCAGGTTATCCTTTTCTTATTCTTATTGCCGTATCTTGTTGCTTTTTTTCTTTTTATTCCCCCTCATCTTTACGTTTACCCTGCTTCAACAGTCTTACCTTTCAATTGACCATTACCAGATGGGTTGAGAGAAATTCTATTGTGGAGGGGAAGGGAGAAGGGAGAACTAAAAACACAAAAGGTGGGAAAGAGGATGGAGGGACAAAAACAGATATTAATCATAACTCTGAATGTGAATGGGATGAGATGAACTATCCCACAAAACAGGGATGGATAGTAGAATGGATTAAAAACCATAATCCAACAATATGTTGGAACAAGAAAAATATTTGAAATGGGAGGATACACACAGGGTAAAGGGAAAAGGTTGGAGCAGAATAGATTGTGCTTCATCTGACATTTAAAAGCAGAGGTAGCAATTCTAACTCCAGAAAAAGCAAAAGCAGAAATAGATCTATTCAGAAGAGATAAGGAAGGAAACTATATCCTGATAAAAGACACCACAACCAAGGAAGCAATATCATTACTAAACAAATATGTTCCAAGAGGTAAGGTATCCAAACTCTTAGAGGAAAAGTTAATGGAGTTACAGGAAGAAATACACAGCAAAACCATACTAGTAGAGGACCTCAACCTCCCTCTCTCTGAACTTGATAAATCTAACCTCAAAATAAACAAGAAAAAAGTTAAGGAGGTGAACAAAACCCTGGATAAGGTAGATATGACAGATCTTTGGAGAAAATTGAATTGGCAGAAAGTAATATACCTTTTTCTCAGCAGTACTTGGCACATTTACAAAAATTATGGATGTACTAGGGCATAAATCCTCAAAATACAGTGCAGAAAGGCAGAGATAATAAATGCATCCTTCTCAGATTACAATGCAACTAAAAATTATATGTAATTCAAGACCATGGAAAGATAGAATCAAAATTATTTGGAAACAATAATCTAATCCTAAAGAATGAGTGTGTTGAACAACAAATCATAGAAACAATCAAAAACTTTATTCAAGAGAATAGCAATAATAAGACAATCTACAAAAACTTATGGGATACTGCAAAAGCAGTTCTTAGGGTACGTTCTTTATCTTTGAGTAGCTACATGAATAAAATATAGAAAGATGAGATAAATGAATTGGGCATTCAACTGAAAAGTCTCAAAAAGGAACAAATTGAAAATATTCAAATAAATACCAGTAAGAAAAAATAAAAATAATGAAAACTACAGAAGAGATTAATGAAATTGAAATTAAGAAAACTATTGAATTAAGAAAAACTCAGAGATGGTTTTATGAAAAAAAGCAATAAAATTGAAAAAGATCTTTGTTGAATTTGATTAAAAAAAAGAAAGAAGAAAACTAAATTACCAATTCCAAAAATGAAATGGGTGAACTGACCTGCAATGAGTAAAAAATTACAACAATAATTAGAAATTACTTCACTCATCCATATGTCCGTAAGTTGGACAATCTAAATAAGATGGATAATTATTTTAAATAATATAAATTGCCCAGATTAACAGAAGAAGTTCAATACTTAAATAACCCCAACTCCGAAAAAGAAACTGAACAACCCATCAATGAAACTCCCCAGGAAAATTTCTCCAAGACTGGATGGACATACAAGTGAATTTTATCAAATATCTCAAAATGTTAATTCCAATACTATATAGGTTACTTGAGAAAAGTGAGGGGAAAGGACTCCTCCCAAATTCTTTCTATGATACAAATATGGAAGAGTCAAAATAGAGAAAGAAAATTATAGACAAATTTCTCTAATGAATATAGATGCAAAAAATTTAAATGAGATTTTAGCAAAAAGAATACAGCAATTTATCCCAAGAATAATAAATTATGATCAGGTAGAATTTATACTAGGAATGTAGCACTGGTTCAATATTCTGTAAACTATTAGCATTATTGATCATATCAACAAAAAAAACTAACATAAACCACATGATTATTTCAATAGATGCAGAAAAAGTTTTTGACAAAATATATCACCCATTCCTATTGAAAATGCTGTAGAGCATAGGAATAAATGGAACTTTTCATAAAATAATAAGCATCATCTGCATAAAACCATCAGCAAGCATGTTATGCAATGGGGATAATCTAGATGCATTTCTAATAAGAACAGGAGTGAAATAAGCATGTCTATTATGACCACTGTTACTCAATATGGTCTTAGAAATATTAGCTCTAACAATAAGAGAAGAAAAAGAAATTGAAGGAATTATAGGCAAAGAAGGCAATTATGAGCAATTATAGCAACTACAGGCAAAGAAGAACTAAGTTATCACTCTCTTTCAATGATATGATGGTATATTTAGAACATCCCAGAGATTCAAGTAAAATACTACTTGAAATAATAGAGAACTTTGGCAAAGTTGCAGGTTACAAAAACCCAGAGAAATCTTCTGTGTTTCTATACATTATTAATAAAGTAATCAACAAGAGTTAGAAAGAGAAATCCTACTTAAAGCTACATTAGATACTAAAAAATATTTGGGAGTCTACCTGCAAAAACAAATCCAGGCACTATAGGAATAAATTGCAAAACAATTTTTGCACAAATGAAGTCAGATCTAAGTAAGTGGATAAATATTCATGTGTAGGGAAAGCCAATAAAATAAAAATGACAATTCTACCTAAATTAATTTACTTTTCAATTGTCATATCAAACTATCAGATAATTATTGTCTAGAGCTAGAAAAAATAATTTTGAAATTCATCTGGAAAAAAAAATGTCCAAAATATCAAGGGAACTACTGAAAAGAAATGCTAGCCAGGGTGACCTAGCTCTACAAGATCTCAACTTGTATTATAAAGCAGCAATTATCAAAACCACTTGGTACTGGCAAAGAAAAAGAAGGGTAAACCATTGGAATAGGTTAGGTACTCAAGACACAGTAGTCAGTGAATAGGGAAGTCTACTGTTTGATTAACACAAAGACCCCAGTTTCTGGGAAAAGAACTCATTGTTTGTAAAAAAAATTGCTGGGAAAATGGGACAACAGTATGGCAGAAACTAAGCATATGGCTGACACCATACACAAAAATAAAGTTGAAATGGGTCCATGGACAGGGCGGAGCCAAGATGGCGGAGTAGTAAGACTCACATATGCTAGCTCCGAACCCACAGCCCATTATTATCTATGAAAAGAACCCCCAACAAATTCTGGAACAGTGGAGCCACACAGCAATGGGGTGAAGGGGATTTCCATTCCAGAGAGCCCTGAAAAACCAATCCCAAAGGTCCGTCGTACACTGGACAGGAGCGGAGCCAAGCCCTGCCCTGCCCCAGCCACGTGGCACAGAGAGGAGCAAGCAGATTCGAGCAGGCTGCAAGAATGGAATCTCCAGCAGCCACGAAGGTCCCTCCACCCACAGACGCACAGGTCAGTGAGAGAGACGTCTGGACGGGCTGAAAGGGGAGCGCCGTGTCTTCAGGACTCAGGTCCCCTTGGGAGGCAGTGGCAGAGGCAGCAGCAGAGGCAGTAGCAGAGGCAGCAGGTGACCAGAGACTCCCAGAGCAGGCAGGAGCTCAGCAGCAGCTCCATTACAGAAGGTCTCTGCATAAACCCCCTGAGGGAACTGAACCTGGGAGGAGGCCCTGCCCCGACCTGAGCACCAGAAATTAAGCTCCCATTGAATAGCAGCCAGGCCTGCTGCCAAAAGCCCTGAGGATAGGGAGCAGCATTTGAATCTCAGACCCCAAGCACTAGCTTGGCGGATCTAGGCCAGGAGTGGAGAGGACTCTTAGAAGTCAAGTAACTGGCTGGGAAAATGCCCAGAAAAGGGAAAAAAAAATAAGACCATAGAAGGTTATTTTCTTGGGGAACAGATGATTCCAACCTTCCTCTCTGACAAAGAAGAAAACTGCTTACCATCAGGTAAAGACATAGGAGTCAAGGTCTCTGTATCCCAAACATCTAAAATAGGTACCCCATGGGCTCAGGCCATGGAAGAGCTCAAAAAGGATTTTGAAATGGGTCCATGATTTAGCTATAACGATTGATAGTATAAATAAATTAGTTGAGCAAGGAATAGTGTGTTTGTTAGATTTATGGAGAAGGGAAGAATTTTTGACTAAACAAGAGATAGAAAACATGTATACGAAATGGATAATTTTGATTACATTAAATTGAAAAATTTTTGCACAACCAAACCCAGTGCAACCAAGATTAGAAGGGAAGTAGAAAACTGGGAAAGAATTTTTGCAACTAGTGTTTCTGCTATAGGTTTCATTTCTAAAATATATAGAGTACTGTGTGTACAAGAATACAAGTCATTACCCAATTGATAAATGGTCAAAGGATATAAACAGATAGTTTTCAGAGGAACCAATTAAAGCTATCTGTAGTCATATGAAAAAATGCTCTATATAATTATTGATTAGAGAGATGCAAATTAAAACTACTCTGAGGTACCACATGATACTTATCAGATTGACTGACATGACAGAACAGAAAGGTGATAAATGCTGTATTGAATGTGGGAGAGTAAGAACACTAACTTATTGTTGGTAGAGGTGTGAACTTATTCAACTATTCTGGAGAACAATTTGGAACTATGCCCAAAGGGCTACAAAAATATGCATACCCTTTGACCCAGCAATAGCGCTCCTAGGACTGTATCCCCAAAAGATCATAAAAATGAGAAAGAGTCCCACATGTACAAAAATATTTATAGTAGTACTCTTTTTGGTGACCAAATCTGGAAGTCAAGAGGATGGCCATCAGTTAAGGAATGGCTGAATAAATTATGGTATATTAATGTAAGGTAATGCTATTGTGCTATAAGAAATGATGAACAGGAAGACTTCAGAGGGGCCTGGAAAGAATTATATGATCTGATGCTGAGCAAAAGGAGAAGAGCAAGGGGAAATTTGTGCACAGCAACAACTACAGTGTGAGAGAGTTTTTCTGGTAGACATGGAACTTCATTGCCATGCAGGGATTTAAATTTCCAATGGTCTCTTAAGACAAAACACCTTCCACGTCTGGAGAAAGAACTATGGAATTCAATCACAGAACATAGCAGATCATTCCTTTTGTATTATGTTTTAGTTTCTTATATGATTTCTCCTGTTCATTTTAATTCTTCTACACAGCATGACTATAGTGAAAATGTGTTTCATGGGAATGTACATGTAGAACATATACAAAATTTTATGCCGTCTAGGGGAGGGAGGAGGGAAGGAGGGAGAATGTAGGGGAAATGAAATCTAAGTTATAAGGTAGTGATTGCAGAACACTGAAAATAAATAAAATTAATAAATTTTTTTTAAAAAGACTGCTTAGAAGTGCTCATTTCATTGAATGATCATTTTTTCCCCTCAAGTATTATACTCAGTTTTGCTGGGTAGGTGATTCTTCATTTTATCCCAGTTCTTTTGACTTCTGGAATATCATATTCTAGGCCCTATGATATGTTAATGTAGAAGCTCCTAAATCTTTTGTTATCCTGGTTCTAGTTCCACAATATTCAAATTGTTTCTTTCTGGCTGCTTGCAATATTATCTCCTTGACCTGGGAAATCTGTATTTTGGTCGTAATATTCCTGGAAGTTTTACTTTTGGAATCTCATTCAAGAGATGATCAGTGGATTCTTTCAGTATTTATTTTGCCCTCTGATTGTTGAAAATTGAGGTAATTTTCCCTGATAACTTCTTTTGTTTTCCTGTTCCATGATATTTTTTTTATTTTTAATGCTCTATAATTATTACCACAAAACTTAGATATTTTACCCCCTACCTGCTCCCCATACCCCACTCCCTCCCCAAAATGTCACACAATTCTATATAGAATCTACACATACTTTCCTATTGAATACGTTTTCACTATAGTCTTGCTCTATAGATGAAGTAAAATAAATGGAAGAAATCACATAACAAATCAAAACATGATATACACACACACACACACACAGTAAAACGATCTGCTTCATTCTGAAAATGAATTCCATAGTGCTTTCTCTGAGTGTGGAAGGCATTTTGCCTTAGAAAACCACTTGAAATTTTTTAAGTCCTTGCATTGTCACGAAGTTCCAGTTTAATTGGTATGGCACTAAATAAGTCAACTAATTTAGGTAGAATTGTCATTTTTATTATATTGGCTTGGCCTACCCATGAGCAACTGATGTTTCTCTACTTACTTAGATCCGACTTTATTTTGTGCAAAAAGTGTCCTGTATTTTTGTTCATATAGTCTCTGGGTTTGTTTTGGCAGGTAAACTCCCAAGTATTTTATAGTGTTTACCCTAGGTTTAGATGGGATTTTTGTTTCTATCTCTTGCTGTTGGACTTTGTTGCTCATATATAGGAACACAGAAGATTTGCGTGAGTTTATTTTGTAACCTGCAACTTTCTCAAAGTTGTTTATTATTTCAAGTAGTTTTTTCTTCAATCTCTGGGATTCTCTAAGTATATTATCATATGATCTGCAAAGAGTGATAACTTAGTTTCTTCTTTGCCTGTTCTTATTCCTTCAATTTCTTTATCTTGTCTAATTGCTACAGCTAGCATTTCTAGAACCATATTGAATAACAATGGTGATAATATCCTTGTTTCCAAGGATATCCTTGTTTCACCAAAATCTAATTGGAAATGTATCAAGCTTATCTCCATTGCATATAATGCTTGCTGAAAGTGTTAGGTAAATACTGCTTATTATTTTATGGAAAGTTCCCTTTATTCCTATGTTCTCCAGCGATTTTAATAGGAATGTGGATTGTATTTTGTCGAAAGCTTTTTCTGCATCTATTGAGAAAATCATGTGTTTTTTGTTAGTTTTATTGTTGATATGATCAATAATGCTAATAGTTTTCCTAATATTGAATCCGCCCTGAATTCCTGGTGTGAATCCTACCTGATCATGATATGTTATTCTCATGATAAGATGCTATGTTCGTTTTTCTGAAATTTTATTTAAAGTTCTTCCATCTGTATTCGTTAGAGAAATTGGTCTATAATATTCTTTCCCTGTTTTGTCTCTTCCTGCTTTAGGTATCACAGCCATACTTGTGTCATAGAAAGTATTTGGGAGGACTCCTCCTTCCCCAATTTTCAACAATAGTCTATATAGTATTAGAATTAACTGTTCTTTAAATGTTTTACAAAATTCACTTGCAAATCCATCTGGCCCTGGAGATTTTTTCTCAGGGAGTTCACTGATGGTTTGTTCAATTTCTCTTTCAGAGAAGGAAGGGGTTGTTTAAGTATTCAACTTCCTCTTCTGTTAATCTGGGCAATTTATATTTTTAAAAATACCCATCTCATTTAGATTATCGAATTTGTGGGCATAAAGTTGGGCACAGTAATTTCTAATCATTACTTTAATTTCCTCCTCATTGGAGGTGAGTTCACCCCTTTCATTTTTGATGTTAGTAATTTGATACTCTTCTTTCTTTTTTTAAATCAAATTGACCAAAGGTTTATCAATTTTGTTAGTTTTTTCCTAAAACGAACTATTGGCTTTATTTATCAATTCAATAGTTTCCTTAATTTCAATTGCACTGGCTTTTTATTAGATATAATTTTAATTTCATTGTGATCTGAGAAGAATGGATTGATTATCTCTGCCTTTCTGCACTGGATTGTGAGATTTTTATGTCCTACTGTATGGTGAATTTTTGTATATGTGCCATGTACCACTGAGAAAAAGGTATATTCCTTTCTATTACCATTCAATTTTCTCCAGTGGTCTATCATATATATATATATATATATACACACCTTATCTAGGGTTTTATTTACCTCCTTAACCTCTTTCTTGTTTATTTTGAAGTCAGATTTATCACGTTCAGAGAGGGGGAGGTTAAGGTCCCCCACTAGTATAGTTTTGCTGTCAATTTCTTCCTTTCTACTCCCCCAAACTCTCCTCTAAGAACATGGGTGCTATACCACTTGGAGCATACGTGTTTAGTAACGATATTGCTTCAATTACTGTGGTGCCTTTTAGCAGGATATAGTTTCCATCCTTATCTCTTTTGATTAGATCTATTTCTGCCTTTGCTTGGTCTGAGATTAGGATTGCTATTCCTGCTTTTCTTACATCAGCTGAAGCACAATATATTCTGCTTCAACCTTTGACCTTTTCCCTCTGGGCATTCCCTCATTAGAAATGTGTTTCTTGTAAACAACATATTGTTGGATTATGACTTTTAATCCATTCTGCTACCCATCTCCATTTTATGGAAGAGTTCATTCCATTTACATTCAGAGTTATGATTATAATCTGTGTATTTCCCTCCATCCTCTTTCCCATTATTTGTGCTCTTAGCTCTCCTGTATCCCTTCCCTTCCTCAGTATTTTTCACTTTTCACCACCACCTCCTGCAACCTTCCCTTCCTTCTATTCCCCTCCCTCCCTTTTACACCCCTTTATCCTTACTGCTTCTTCCCTCCATTTTTAGTTTCCCTCTCCTTTCTTCCCCCTTTCCCTCCTACTTCCTATAGAGCTAGTTAGGATTATATTCTTAAGTTTATTGCTCCCTCCTTAAACAAAATTAAATGAGAGTACCTCTCAAACATTGCGCATCTCCCTTACCTCTTTCCCTCTACTATAATTTTGTACTAATTCCCGTTATGTAATTTACCATTTCCTGCTTCTTCTTTTAAGCACCTCCTGTTGGCATCCCTTTGGAAACTTAAATCATAGTTTTAACATGATATCATTTACTTTATACCTGTTCCCTCTATGTATATCCCTTTTGTATTTCCTGACAGATGCAAAAGTCTCAAGATTAACAGGGATCATCTTCCTATATTAGGAGGTAAACAGTTTGCTCAAATTGAGTAAAAAGTTTTCCCCCCATCTGTTTACCTTTTTATGCCTCTCTTGAGACCTGAGTTTGAAGATTGAGTTTTCTAATCAGTTCTGGTGTTTTTATCAGGATGGTCTGAAAGTCCCTTGTTTCATTGAATGCCCATCTCCTCGCCTGAAATATTATGCTCAATTTTGCTGTGCAATTGATCCTTGGTTGTAGTCACAGTTCCTTTGCCTTACAAAATATCATATTACATTTCCTTCGATTGTTTAATGTAGAAGCTGCAAGGTCCTGTGTGATCCTAACTGTAGCTCCTCGATATTTGAATGGTTTCTTTCTGACTGCCTGTAGTATTTTCTCCTTCACTTGATAGTTCTAGAATTTGGCAACGATATTGCTTGGTGTTTTGAGTTTGGGATCTCTTTTGGGAGGTGAACGGTGGATACTTTCAATGAATATTTTGCCCTCTGCATCTAGTACTTCTGGGAAGGTTTCCTTGCTGATTTCCTGGAAGATGTTGTCCAAACTCTTTTTTTCATCGTTGATTTCTGGCAGGCCAATAATTCTTAAATTTTATCTCCTGGATCTATTTTCCAGGTCAGTTGTTTTTCTAGTTAGGCATTTTACATTTTCTTCTATGTTTTCATTATTTAGATTTTGTTTGACTGATTCTTGCTGTCTCATAGTCATTAGTTTCCACTTGTCCAATTGTAATCCTTATCAAACTGATTTTTTTCAATTAACTTTTGCATCTCCTTTTCCATCTCCATTTCCATCTGCCCAATTTTTTTTCCTTTTAAGGAGTTATTTTCTCCAGTTAATTTTTGTACTTCCTTTTCCATTTGTCCTGTTTTCCCAGTTAGATTTTGTGCTTCCTTTTCCATCTGTCCAATTGTTCCTTTTAAGGAGTTATTTTCTCCAGTTTATTTTTTTGCTTCCTTTGACATTTGTTCAATTTTCCCTTTCAAAGAGATGTTCTCATCAGTGAATTCTTCTTTTATACTTTTAAAGTTATTGACTAGTTTTTCTTCTATTTCCTTCTTCAGCTGTTTGTGCTTGCAAGCAGTTCATGATGCCTTCTGAATTTTCAGATGGAATTACAGTCTCACCACTGGCCTCTTTGATATTTGTGATTTGGTCTTTGTCCCTATAGAAAGATTCTATGGTATTTTTCACCCTTCTTTTGTTTTTTCTTGTTCATGATGGTGATTGTGTGTTGTAGCTTCTGGTTCTTCCAGTTAGAAGCTGCAGAATTTGGTGTTGAGCTGACTTTTCTGAAAAAGCTAAGAGCAAGTTTATGTTTTATGTTTCCCAGATCAGCTGTGGGGTTATCTTGTTAAGTGTGTGGGAGGGGTGACCTTGGTACGGGAGTTGTCAGCAGAACTGAGGCAAAGCAAGCTCAAGGGATGATGATCACAGCTACCTTATTGTCTTCTCATTTCCCCTGGTGTGCTGAGGCAGGCCTAGATCACAGTGATAGTTTCCAACACTCCTGTGGCTGCTCTCCTGCCACTGGGACTTTCCAGGGCCTTAGTGAGAGTTTCCTCTGCCCTTGAGCCTCTTTCCTTCTGGTTTGTCTCAGCCACAGTAGGAGAAGTTTCCCCTTACCTATTTTCCTAGCCTCAGGTATTATGAGACTATTCTCCCCCTCTGCTGTTCTCCCTGATCCAGAATTTTTCTGGGGAAATATTTTATGGATCTTTCAAGGTCATCAAGGGGAGAGGAGAGAGCATTTACTGATCACTCTACCATCGTGGCTCCCAGAACTTCAAGTATGTGACTTACAGATGTTTTATCTGTGGGTTGAAAGTCTCAGGAGCAGCTGTGGCTGATATGTGGTGCAAAGTGGCTGCCACTCCCTTGACTCTGCTGATCTATCACCTTGGGCTGAGGCTCTGCTGGTTCTGTCGGCTGTGGTCTCAGGCTTTCCCCCAGGGCCCTCCAACTCTGCTGGGCTGGACATGATGCTCTGTGTTCTGTGGGCTGACACCCAAGCAACAGATCGTTCCCGTGGACCTTCCAGTCTATCCTGAGCTTTGAATCTGCCACAGTGTCTCTCTGTTGGATTCTACCCCTCCAAAACTTGGTCAGATTCTTTTTTATTTATTTATTAATTTTTGAAATAAATTTATTTATTTAACTTTTTACATTCATTGTCACAAAATTTTGGGTTCTAAAATTTCAACCCATTTGTTCCCTCCCCCCACCCCAATACACCAAGCATTCAAATTTCCCCTATCACGAATATGCCCTCTCTTCTATCATCATTCCCTTCTCTTGTCCCCATCTTATCTTTTGTCCTATAGGGCCAGATAACTTTCTATTCCCCACTACCTATATTTCTTATTTCCTAGTAGCAAGAACAATACTCGAGAGTTATTCCTAAAATTTTGAGTTCAACTTCTCCCTATCCCTCCCTCCTCACCCATTCCCTTTGAGAAGGCAGGCAATTCAATATAGGCCACATCTGGGTAGTTTTGCAAATGACTTCGATAATAGTCGTGTTGTGTAAGACTAACTACATTTCCTTCCATCCTATCCTGTCCCCCACTGTTGCTATTCTCTCTTTTGATCCTGTCCGTCTCTGAATGTTGACTTCAAATTACTCCCTCTTCCCATTGCCCTCCCTTCCATCATCCCCTCCAACCTGTTTACCTCCTTCTCCCCACTTTCCTGTATTGTAAGATGGGTTTTCATACCAAAATGATTGTGCATTTTATTCCTTCCTTTAGTCAAATGTGATGAGAGTAAACTTCATGTTTTTTTTCCTCACCTCTCCTCTTTCTCCCTCCACTAAAAAGTTTCCTGCTTGCCTCTTCTATGAGAGATAATTTACCCCATTCCATTTCACCCTCTCTCCTCCCACTACATTTCTCTCTCACCCTTTACCTTGATTTCTTTTAAGATATGATCCCACCGTATTCAAGTCACACTGTGCTCTCTGTCTCTGTGTGTGCATGCATGTGTGTATGTGTGTGTGTGTGCATGTGTGTGTGTGTGTAATACCACCAACTACCCAGATACTGAAAAGTTTCAAGAGTTACAAATATTGTCTTTCCATGTAGGAATGTAAACAGTTCAACTTTGGTAAGTGCCTTATGACTTCTCTTTGCTATTTACTTTTTCATGCTTCTTCTCATTCTTGTGTTTAAAAGTCAATTTTTCTTTTCAGCTCTGCTCTTTTAATCAAGAATGCTTGAAAGTCCTCTAGTTCATTGAAAGACCAGTTTTTCTCCTGAAGTATTATATTCAGCGTTGCTGGTTAGGTGATTCTTGGTTTTAGTCCTAGTTCCTTTGACTTCTGGAATATCCTATTCCATGTCCTTCGATCCCTTAATGTAGAAGCTGCTAGATCTTGTTTTTTTTTTTTTTTTTGCTAGATCCTGATTGTATTTCCACAATACTGGAATTGTTTCTTTCTAGCTCCTTGCATTATTTTCTCCTTGACCTGGAAACTCTGGAATTTGGCCACAATGCTCTTAGGAGTTTCTATTTTTGAATCTCTTTCAGGCCTTAAGGGCTTTTGACTGGGGCAGGGCTGCTATTCGGTGTGAGATTAAGTTCAGCTGTTCAGGTGGGGGAGGGCAGCCACACAGGGCTTAGTTCCCTCAGGGAATTTACGAGGAGACCTTCAACAATGGATTTG
The DNA here is from genome assembly GCA_028658325.1 of Potorous gilbertii. Lineage (NCBI taxonomy): Eukaryota > Metazoa > Chordata > Mammalia > Diprotodontia > Potoroidae > Potorous > Potorous gilbertii. Next base: position 67,367 of record JAQQSK010000016.1, read on the forward strand.
AGCTCCTTCCTACTTTGGGTGTCCCTGTCCATTGCTGCCTCTGCTGCTGCCTCTTGAGGGGGCCTGAATTATGGGGACATGTCCCTCTCTTCTCAGCCAGTGGAAAAGACCCTCTCACTGACCTTTGGTGCCTGTGGGTTGAGGGATCTGCACTGCCACTGGAGATTCTGCTCCTTTCAATGCCACATGACCAAGGCAGGTCTGGGCTCTGCTCGGGGTCCAGTATGTGACAGATCTTCACCATTGGTTTTTCAAGTCTCCCTGGAATAGAAATCTCCTCCATTCTGTTGTTCTGTGGCTTCTGCTGCTCTAGAATTTGTTGAGAGTTCTTCTTTGAAGGTATTTTATGGGCTGTGTGGTAAGAGTTAAGCGCCTGTGTATCAAGTCATATGATCCTGACATCCTGCTTGAAATAATGTTCTTCTTTAAATTCCATGAGACCACCAACGAAACACTGAGACCCAGTCAACATTAGCATCTTGCCATTGGCCTTTCTCCCTGGCATGAGACTATCTACATCCTCCACAACTCCTTGACAGTATTTTTATCTATATATAGATATATAGATAGATATAGATATAGATATATAGAGATATATATCTGTATATAGATATAGATATATATAGAAAGAGATAAATATAGATATATAGATATGTGTGTATCTATATATAGATACACACACACACTCACACACACACACATATATATATATATATATTTGCTTTTGCTAGAGAAAAATATAATACTGCCATTGGTACTAGAAAGGGTATAAAAATCTACTGCCCCTAAGATTCTAGCTGATAATCATGATAGCTCGACCAAGTTCACTTCCCTGAATAAGAATCTTCTTCATGCATTATATCCTTCTAATAAAATGCAAATAATATGAAAAAATAAGATGTAAATTCCTAGAAGAGTGAGCAGAATTCCTGACAATGTAGTATGTTTTAAATAAATGATTGTTGATTGACTGATTTATTGAAATAAGATTTTTGGGAATAGGAAACTGTCACCAGGATATTTAAGCAGGGAGTATCTAGCTAGAGTGTAAAATCTTTTAAGAAAATTGATGGCCAGCATTGTGTTGCCCATAAAGCAAATGATCATGCTCAACAACAATGCTAGCAGTTAGAACTTGCTTAAAGCTATTCTTCAAAGGAATTCACATAATTTAGTCTTAAATGGAGAAAATAAAATATCTGGACAAAAAGATGTTGTGCCAAATTGCCCTAGAAAATTATAATATGCTTTGCGCAATGTAGATTTGAGAGGGAGAAGAATTGAATGTAAGCTCAAGTTTTGCTATTTATAAACAGTTTGACCTGGAGCAAATCACTCCACCTTCTTTACTTGTAAAATGAGAGAGTGATTTAAATGATCTATGAGTTTCCTTCCAGCTTCAAAATTCTATGATACTATGCTACTTTGCCAGTGTTGTTGCATTAGCTAATAAAGAGCAGTTTTTTAATGAGCTTTTACTCAGTCCTGAAATTTGATAGTATTGACTTTTTAAGATTGATGGATAAAGACAACACTAAAGTCCCAAAGTTCATCTAAAGTATTCAATACTGGAAAAGCTCAATAATTTCTGAGTACAGTGAGCTCACCATGGTTCACCATAGACTTAAAGTGCTAGAGCAGGTGAAGGATAAAGAAATGAGGAAGCATCATCACTTTTCAAACAAGTCAAGGGTCAGGCAAAAAATACACCATTTGGAAAAGTCAAAACTGTGGGAAAAGTTGGTTTGGGTAGTAAGCTGATATCAAAGACTAGAAAAAGTGTTCTTATCTTAACCTCCTCACAGTCTCTTCCCCACTCCCATAAGTTCTTTGAATCAAACTGCATCTTATTTGTGTTTGTATATACATATGTATGTATGTATGTGTGTATGTATGCATCTGTCTATCTATATTTCTGTCTCTCCATTTAATTTCAGTCTCTCTATTTTAATACTTTTGAGTCTTAGCCTCCTTGAACCTGTCCTATTTTCTGAAAATATTGAAAATAATATATTGTAAGGTCAATGCGTTTTTCTCAGCACCTACAGTGGCCATAAATATCCCAGTGTAATTCTGAATCCCAAAATACCACAGACTTTCCATAAGAAAGGCAGAACCAAAACATTTATTCACATCCAAATTCATTGTAGCAACAAAAATCTATACATAATAACCATGCAGAGAACAACACGATCCCCAAGCCTTCCCCTCATTGGGCTTCCCACAAATTAACTCCATTAAAGAAATCACAAGCAGGACCCCACCCACAAAATCACAATAAAAAAATCACTCTTTCTGGCCAGCTGACTATTTGCCTCCATCCTTTCTAGCTCTGACTGCTCTTAAGACTAACTTCCTGTCAGCTCTGCTCTAGTCTTGTCTCTTCCTGTTCTTCCCATTCAGCAATTTCCTTCCACAAGCTCCATGTGACTCAGACTCATGTAATTCAGGCATCCATGTGACTCATGCAGGTTACATATTGATGAATATTAAAGATTTTCAATTTAAATTACTATTACATATAGGTAGCATTAATGTGCAGCTAAATGGTACATCTGTCACTCCCAGAAACTGTGGTCACATCCTGGGGAAAACCTTCTCTGACTAGTTAAACCATGTTGAGGGGTAACGAACAGACTTCAAACCCTTCCTTGTGTTATGGGGATGTTTCATATTTGAAGACCTCTCCAATGGGATGGGTGAATGAGAAAAATTTCTTCCAAAGAGTCTTGAAGGTAGTTGAAGCAGGCTCTGGTGGAACACTTAGAGCTTGGTCACACATTGGAAATTCCAAGGTCATTTACTTCATTCTGGGCTATAGCCAGTCATCCTAACTTTTTTCTTCCTACAGAAATTCTGTGATTCCAGAAAAGGGAGATTTTGGGCAACTGTGCCTCACTAAAATTGGATTAGTAAGCAAGTTAAGACATTACCCCATGATGACATTGGTCCTATTCAAGAATGAAGGAAAAACAATAACAGCTAGGGTCCTATTTTGTGAAAGGAGGAAAGTAGGCTTTGAGGGAAGAGATGGGGAGGGAAGTGACTATCTTTCACTTTTCGAAGAATCAAATTTCTCATCCTTCCATCTAGGATTTTCTGGGTGGTGACATGAGATTAATGAAATATGCTACGATCCTTCATAGCATCTTGAATGAGTAAATAAAAAAAAAACATTTTTTGTTTGCTATGTAAATGAGATGAGATAACATAGGCTGTTTAGTGATATAACATGGAAAACTCTTTCCAAACCTTAAAGCATTAGTGGCAACTAGGTGGCACTGTGAATAGAATACTGGTGCTATAAACAGTAAGAAAGATCTAAGCTAAAATCTCATCCCTAGGGAAGTCATCTGACTTATCAACTTCATTGTCCTCAGCTATAAAATTGGCATCAAAATAGCACAACTATTTATCATCCATAGAGAAGTAGAGCGAGTTTGTGGCATGTCAACATTTTTGGAAAGATGGAATCCTTTTTTTCTCTTTCCTTTTTTTTTCTAACTGATCTCAATAGTCAGTACTTTGATTGGTTTCCATCACCCACATATAATTCACATCTCTGGGGTTAGGCAAGATCAGCTACATTCAACAGTTATGTATTCTCTAAAAGGAAAACAATGAATTGATTCATAAATGGTTATTGTGATACTTTAGGTATTGTGTGAGTACAATTTAAAGTTTGTTTTGTTCTTACTAATGACAGATATTTGAAAATAATGTTTTTGGGGCACTTAGAGGGTGCAGTGGATAGAGTGCTGGGCTTGGAATCAGACAATCTTATTCTTCTGAGTTCACCTCTGTCCTCAATCACTTATTAGCTGTGGGGCACACCTGTATCTTTGCCAAGGAAATTCCAAATGGGTTTAATATTTGGATACAACTGAACAATAAGATTTCATTGGTTTTATTATATTGGACTAGAATAGTAAAAAATCATTAGCCAAATTAGTTCCAAGTGGCAGGAATCATTTGAAAATCTAGTGATTTGTAAAATAGAGATATTTTGGAATTGAATAGTCATAGTGTAGAATGTGTAAAGCAAAATAATGAAGCACACTCCATACCCTAAAATACAAATATCACAGCTTCATGGTAGTATTGAAAAGAGATAAAAACCATAGAATGTTTAGACTAAAAGGAGAATTAGAAATCACCTTGGTCCCCTTTACAGATGAAGAAAAATGAGAATTTTTTTCTCAGAGAATTTCTCAGAGAATTCATTAACCTGCCTAATTAACTCAAAGAGTTAATTAATTTGTATAAACTTTCACATCTATACTATATCTGAAAGCTAAATTAAGATAACTTCATGGGTTCAACTGAGAGTCAGAATGTCCAAACAGGAGAAATGATCACATGGTTTGCAAAAATCAATTGATGTTTGAAATGTAATATAGAGACTTTCATATAAATGAAAATAAGAGGAAAAGACAAGCTGAATTTTTATAGCTTATTGTTTTAGAGGCCCAATTTAAATATTCATTCTTCTGTGCTATATTTATATATAGTTACTAAGCAGTACTCTATTTCTACTAGATTGTAAGTGTCTTAAAAGCTGTTACTATATTTCTTCTTAATATCTCACACACAATACCTTGTAGAGCAGAAAAATGAAAGAGAGATATAGGAATAGATCTAAGATCTTTCTTTTTAAAAAAAAAATAATAAATTTTATTATTTATAATTTTTAACTTAAAATTTTGAGTTCCAAATTTTCTCTTTTCATTCCCACCCCCAGTCACTGAGAAGGCCAACAATTGTGATATCAATTATACATGTCATCATGCAAAACATTTCTATGTTACCCACACTCACTGATGGTTTTAGATAGATACTGCTTATTGTTTTAAGGAAAGGTCCATTTATTTTCATGCTTTCTAGTGTTATTAAAAGGAGTGGGTGTTGTATTTTTCAAAAGATTTCTCTGCATCTATTGAGATAATTGTATGATTTTTTACTGTTGTGAACAGTTATGTTGATAATTTCCCTATTATTGAATCAGCCCTACATTTCTGCCATAAATCCGACTTGGTCATATTGTATGACCTTTGTAATATATTTCAGTAATCTCTTTGCTAGTATTTTACTTAATTCCTTTTGCATAAATTAGAGAAATTTTTGTATAGTTCTTTTCCTTCTGTTTTTGCTCATTCTAATTTTGATGAAAGCAACATGTTTGTGTGTTTTTAGAATTTGGTAGGACTCTTTTTCTATTTTTCCAAATAGTATACACAGTATTGAAATTAATCTTTAAATATTTGGTAGAATTCACTTCTGTACCCATCTAGTACTGCAGATTTTTTTCTCAGCGAGCTCACTGATCGTTTGTTCAGTTTCTTTTTCTAATATATGGTTAAATATGCTGTTTCCTCTTCTGTCAATCTGAGAAATATATATTTTGTGAATATTTATCCTTTTCATTGAGATTGTTGGGATTATTAGCATATAATTGGGAAAAGTGTCACCTAAAAATTGCCTTAATTTTGTCTTCATTGTCTTCATTCCACCCTCTTCATTTTTTGATACTAGCAATTTGGTTTTCTTCTGTCTTTTTAATCCAATCAACAGATGAATTATCTATTTTATTGTTGTATTTTTACTCATAAATCTAGCTCCTGGTTTTATTTATTTGTTCAATATATTCTTTTTAGTTTTACTAATGTCTTCTTTGATTTTTCAGGATTTCTAACTTCATGTTTAATTAGGGATTTTTTTTTTTTACTTTTTTTTAATAGCTTGCCCATACTATTCATTCTCTATTTGACACATATAAGCATTTAGTGATAAAAATTTTTTCCCTAAGTACTGCTTTGGCTGCATCCCACAAATATTGATACTTTGTTTTATAGCTGTTACTCACTTTAAAGAAATTCTTAACGTTTTATGATTTATTCTTTGACTCAATTATTCTTTAAGAATAAATTATTCAGAGAAGGAGCCAATATGGCAGAGTAGAAAGACACACATATGCAGGGTCCCCCCCCCTCATAGCCCATAAAATACCCGTAGAGAGGGACTCTCAACAAATTTTGGAGCAGCAGAAGTGGAGAACAATAGAGTGGCGGAGATTTTCAGCCCAGGGTGACCTGAAAGGCCCATGGGAAACATTCGTTGCATCAGATGCAGAGCTGAGCGTGGGACCCAGTTCAGCCTTGGCCACACAGCTCACAGCTCGTGAACAGCCCTTGGGGGTGGAATCTCCAGTCACAGAATTCCTGGTTGTAGTAGCAGCGGTTCACAGATCCCTCAACCCACAAGCGCCAAAGGTCAGTGATGGGGGTTTTCAGCGGGCCAGGAAGGGAGAAGGGCCTTCCATAGCTCCGGGATCAGGCAGCAGCCACAGAGGCTGCACAGCAGCCCATATGGAACCGCTCCATTGTTGAAGTGTAAGAACCCCTGGGGGCACTGAGAAGCTGATTCTTACCTCTGCCCTGTATGGAGGCCCTGGGGGGAGCTGGTCTTTGTTTAACACTGAAGAGCTGCCCTGTCCATCCAGCTTATCTGAAAATCAGCCTTCAGTCCTGACTTTGTGGAACTACAGGCTAGGTGGCTGTGGAGAGGAGCCTCTGCTAAGATTTTGGGCACAAAATTTCATCTCTGTGCCCAGAGCAGTACACGCTTGATTGTGCCACACTAAAGGAACTGAGATCTTACAGATTCCTAGAGTATACCCTACTATTGACAAAGGACCCAAAATTCAAGTACCTGGTTGGGAAAATACCCAAAAAGGGAAAAAATAAGACTATAGAAGATTACTTTCTTGGTGAACAGATATTTTCTCCTATCATTTTGGATGAGGAAAAACAGTGCTTACTGTCAGGGAAAGACATAAAAGTCAAGGCTTCTGTATCCCAAACATACAAAATAAATATTCAATGGGCTCAGGTCATAGAAGAGCTCAAAAAGGATTTTGAAACTCAGGTAAGAGAGGTGGAATAAAAATTGGGAAGAGAAATGAGAGAGATGCCAGAAAAGCATGAAAAGCAGATCAAGACCTTGACGAAGGAGACCCAAAAAAATGCTGAAGAAAATAACACCTTGATAAATAGGCTAATTCAATTGGCAAAAGAGGCTCAAAAGGCCAATGAGGAGAAGAATGCCTTAAAAAGCAGAATTAGCTAAATGGAAAAGGAGGTTCAAAATCTCATCGAAGAAAATAGTTTGTTCAAAATTAGAATGGAACAGATGGTGACTAATGACTTTATGAGGAACTAAGAAATCACAAAACAAAACCAAACGTCTGAAAAAAAATGGAAGATAATGAGAAATATCTCATTGGAGAAACAACTGACCTGGAAAATAGATCCGGGAGAGACAATTTAAAAATTATAGGACTACCTGAAAGCCTTGATCAAAAAAAGAGCCTAGACATCATCCTTCATGAAACTATCAAGGAAAACTGCCCTGATATTCTAGAAGCAGAGGGCAAAATGAGTACTCAAGGAATCCACCAATCACCACCTCAAAAAGATCCAAAAAGAGAAACTCCTAGGAACATTGTGGCCAAATTCCAGAGTTCCCAGGTCAAGGAGAAATATGCTAGCAGCTAGAAAGAAATAATTCCAGTATTGTGGAAATACAATCAGGATAACACAAGATCTAGCAGCTTCTACATTAAGGGATCGCAGGGCGTGGAATAGGATATTCCAGAAGTCAAAGGAACTTGGTCTAAAACCAAGAATCACCTACCAAGGAAAACTGAGTATAATACTTCAGAGGAAAATATGGTCTTTCAATGAAATAGAGAACTTTCAGGTATTTTTGATGAAAAGACCAGAGCTGAAAAGAAAATTTGACTTTCAAACACAAGAATGAAGGGAAGCATGAAAATGTAAACAGCAAAGAGAAGTCATAAGGGACTTACTAAAGTTGAACTATTTACATTCCTACAGGGAAAGACAATATTTATAAGTCTTAAAACTTTTTTCAGTATCTGGGTTACACACACACTCACACACACACAAATAAACACATACAGAGACAGAGAGCACAAGGTGAACTGAATATAATGGGATCATATCTTAAAATAATGAAATTAACCAGTAACAAATATATTGGGAGGAGAAAGGGAGCAACGGAATGGAGGAAATTATCTCTCATAAAAGAAGCAAGTAAAAGACTTTTCAGTGGAGCGAAAAAGGGGGGAGGTGAGAGAAAAGACATGAAACTTACTCTCATCATATTCGACTAAAGGAAGGAATAAAATGCATACACATTTTTGTATGAAAACCTGTCTTACAATACAGGATAGTGAGGGAGAAAGGGATAAGTGCAGGGGAAGATAATGGAAGGGAGGGCAGCGAAAGGAGGGAGCACTTTTAGGAAGGAATAGGTTGAAAAGAGAGTTAGTCTTACACAACACGACTTTCATGGAAGTCATTTGCAAAACTACATGGCCTATATTGATATGGCCTACATTGAATTGCTTGCCTTCCCAAAGGGAATGGGTGGGGAGGGAGGGATAAAGAGAAGTTGGAACTCAAATGTTTTAGGAACAACTGCTGAGTATTGTTCTTGCAACTAGATAATCAGAAATACAGGTAATGGGTTATAGGATGTTATCTTGCCCTACAGGAAAAAAAAGAAGATGGGGATAAGGGAAAGGAGGGATGTTAGAAGGAAGGACAGATTGGTGATAGGAGAAATTAGAATGCTTGGCGTCTAGGGGTGGGGGAGGGGAGAAATGGGGAGAAAATTTGGAACCCAAAATTTTTTGGCAATGAATGTTGGAAACTTAAATAAATTAATTACTTAATTAAAAAAGAATAAATTATTCAGTTTCAATTAATTTTAATCAGTTTTCACAGTTGTCTATTAAATTTAATTTTCATTTCATTATGATCTGAAAAGGATTCATTTAATATTTTTCCTAAAAATTTGTTAGGTTTATGTGACCTAGCACATGATGAGATGTTGTGAAAGTGACTTATAGATCCGAGGACAGGTACAATCCTTTTCATTTCTATTTAGTTGTCTCCAGAAGTCTACTTAGCTTTTCTAAAATTCTATTTATCACTTTACCTCCTTTCTTATGTTATCGATAGATTGGTTGTGAGAGAGAAAAGAAGAGGAACCCTACTAATATCATTTTACTGTCTATTTCCTCCTGTAATTTGTTTAGTTTTCCTTTTAACAATCTGGATGCTATGCTATATGGTGCATATATGTCTCCCATTGTTGTTATTTCCATGTCTGCAGTGCCTTGTAGGAAGATGTTGTTTCCTGATTTTCTATTTAATTAAGTATATTTTTTACTTTTGTTTGTCTGAAATTATTCTCACTAATTCTTCCTTTATCACCTCTGCAGAAGCAACTTCTTATTTTTACTCTGTGTGTATCTTACTGATTCAAGCGTGTTTCTTCTTTTTGACATTTTCAAATATATGTTATTTATTTTTCAATTCTCAATATTCACTTCCACAAGAATTTGAATTCGAAATTTTCTCCCCAGTTTTTCCCCAATCCCCCTTCAACCCAGGATGTCATGCACCCCATTCACTCCTTCTTCCAGTTTGTCCTCCCTTCTATTACCAACACTTCTTCCATCCCCCTTCCCCTCTATTTTACTGTAGGACAAAATAAAATTCTATACTCCATTGCCTATATAGCTTAATTTCCACATGCATGCAAAAACGTTCATTAACATTCATTCTTAAGGTTTTGAGTACCACAATATCTCCCTCCCTCTCCACCCATCCTTATTTAGAAAACAAAGAATTCAATATAAGTCATATATGTGAAACAATGGAAAGCATTTCCATAATAATTATGTTGTCAAACACTAACCACATTTCTCTCTGTCCTATTCTGCCCTTCATTTGTTCCATTCTCTCCCTTGACCTTTTCTCCCACAAAAAGTGTTTGTTTCTCATTATCCCTTTCCCCAATTTGCTACCCCTTCTATTATCTTCCCTCTTCTATCCCTTTCACCCTTGCATTCTTGCAGGGTAAAATAGGTTTCCATATCCAATTGTGTGTTATTCCCTCCTTAAGCCAAATTCCATGAGAGCAAGGCTCAATTATTTCCTTCCATCTCCTGCCACTTTCTCTCCATTGTAGAAGCTCTTTCTTGCCTCTTGTATGTGAGATGATTTGCTACATTCTAACTCTCCCTTTCTCTTATTTTTAATACATTCCATTCAACAGTACACATTATTTTTTAGGTATTCTTCCTTCATATTCAGCTCATCCTGTTCCCTCTATACATACATACATACATACACACACACACACACACACACACACACACATATATATATATATATATATATATATATAGAGAGAGAGAGAGAGAGAGAGAGAGGGAGAGAGAGAGAGAGAGAGAGAGATGTATATATGTATATATGCATACATACATACATATATCTACACATGCACCCATGTACGTATACATACATAGAGAGACATGTATATATGTATATATGTGTGTATATATACATACACACATACATACACATGCGCTCATGTGCATACACATACCTACACATATACAATATACACATACACACCCATGCATACCTACATATATATTCCCTCTAAATACCCTAAAACTGAAAAAGATCTCAATAGTTAAATATAATATCTTTCCACATAAGAATGTAAATAGCTCAACTTTAATGAATTCCTTAAGGCTTCTCTTACCTGTTTATCTATTCACGTTTTTCTTGATTCTTATTTGGAAGTCAAATTTTCTATTCAACTCTAGTCTTTCCAACAAGAATGCTTGGAAGTCCTTTATTTCATTGAAATTCCATTTTTCCTTTTGAAATATTATACTCAGCCCATCCTTGCTTTCAACCCTATCTCCTTTGACCTCTGGAATATCATGTTCCAAGTCATTTGATCCTTTAGTGTAGAAGTAGCTATATCCTCCTCTAAGAATTACTTAAGCAAGATGGTGCAGCAGAAAGATCCACATATGCTAGCTCCGAACCCACAACCCATGGATTTCCTCTAAAAAGAAGTCCCAACAAATCCTGGAGCAGTGGAAGTTGGAAAGCAATTGAGTGAAGGCGATTTCCGTTCCAGAGAGCCCTGAAAAAACCCCAAATGTCCACCGTGCACTGGAGAGGAGCAGAGCCCAGTCTTTCCCTAGCCACGGAATACCTAGAGGAGCAGATTCGAGCAGGCTTCAGGGACAGAATCTCCAGCGGCCACAAAGGTCCCCCCACCCACAGACACACAGTTCAGTGAGAGAGACTTCTGGGCTGGCTGAGAGGGGAGCAGGGTGTCTTGACAACTCAGGTCCCCTTGGGAGGCAGTGGCAGAGGCAGGGGGTAGTCAGAGGTTCCTGGAGCAGGCAGGAGCTTGGGTTCATTACAGAAGATCTCCGCATAAACCCCCTGAGGGAACTAAGCCTGGAAGGCAGCCTTGCCCCAACCTGAGCACGAGAACTTAAGCCCACATTGAATAGCTGTCAGGCCTGCCACCAAAAGCCCTGAGGCTGGGAAGCAACATTTGAATCTCAGACCCCAAGCACTAGCTGGGTGGATCTGGTCAGGGGTGGAGAAGAATCTCAGAAGTCGAGTAACTAGCTTGAAAAATGCCCAGAAAAGCGGGAAAAAAATAAGACCATAAAAGGTTACTTTCTTGGTGCTCAGATGTTCCCCCCTTCCTTTCTGATGAGGAAGAACAATGCTTAACAACAGGGAAAGACATAAAAGTCAAGGCTTCTGTATCCCAAACATCCACAAAAAATATCTAATGGGCTCAGGACATGAAAGAGCTCAAAAAGGATTTTAAAAATCAAGTAAGACAGGTGGAGGAAAAACTGGGAAGAGAAAGGAGAAAGATGCAAGAAAAGCATAAAACCGGATCAATACCTTTCAAAAGCAGCCCTAAAAAAGCTGAAGAAAATAACACCTTGAAAAATAGGCTAACTCAACTGGCAAAAGAGGTTCAAAAAGCCAATGAGGAGAAGAATGCTTTCAAAAGCAGAATTAGCCAAATGGAAAAGGAGGTTCAAAAGCTCACTGAAGAAAATAGTTCTCTCAAAATTGGAATGAAACACATGGAGGCTAATGACTTTCTGAGAAACCAAGAAATCACAAAAC